>JASAMX010008463.1:0-12701 GCA_030248175.1 Microlaimidae sp. YZB2_3
GCCCACCTATCAGCATGTCATACAACCAACATACCCTCATAGAAACCGCACAAAAAAAGCAGACCGGTTTTAATTGATGGCAGAAACAGAACCAGTTCCCAGCGTCATCTGCTTCAACCGCGCGGAAAACGGCGAAAACAACAGAGTGCTTTTTTAATTCTTGCATTACTGATGACAAAATTAATTCAAAGTTTTATTTATAAAAAAATAATAATAATCGTCGGTGGCGCGGGAGCCCCACGCGCCGGTAATCATCGGTGGTGGGGGGTGGCCACATTGCAATTTAACCCACGGCACCGCGCCAATTATACTTAGAGAACGTCAGTAAATTTTGTAATTCATGTTCATCATCTTATTATTATTATTATTTTTACTTTAAAAATTATAATTGCAATCATTGGCGCACGGCATCGCACTAACTATAATTAGACACCGTGGGTAAATTTTGTAATTTAAATTCATCTTCTTCTTATTATTTTTTATTTAAAAAAGTATATCTTGGCAACGGAATGATTATAAACATAATGGCATTGCGCAGCTAAAACTATAGTTTATTAGGCTATTTTTTTTATTTAATCCAAAAAAAGTGGTAGACTAGCATTGAAAAATGCTCTAAGAATAGAGCAAGAAAAAGGGGCGATTTTTCCTCGGGCGTATGTTTAGACAGAAAAGATGTGGACTAGGCTGAGATGACCATTATGTGGACCATAAGAAATTTGCATTTGGTTTGGGCAGCTGCTCACTAAATAAAAATTTCTACCATATGATAATGATTTGTTTATATATTGATCTAATCACGCAGCACTGTTGCATTTTTTTAGTTTGATAAATGCCAATTTAAAAAATCATGATCACAATATTTGACTAGCGCTAAATCCCCACTTTTTCAATTAGAAGGTTATATTTGTATGTGTAAGAAACAACTATAAATTTGAAAAAGTGGCGATTTCGCGCTTGTCAAAGATTGCTGTGAGTATGATTTTTTAAATTGACATTTCATCAAACTAAAAAAATGCAACAATGGTGCGTGATTAGATCAATGTATAAACAAATCATTATCATATAATAGAAATTTTTATTTAGTGAGCAGCTGCCCAAAAAAAATGCAAATTTCTTATAGTCCACATAATGTCCATCTCAGCCTAGTCGACATCTTTTCTGTCTAAACATGCGCCTGGGGAAAAATCGCCCCTTTTTCCTGCTCTATTCTTAGAGCATTTTTCAATGCTAGTATATTATGGTTAAAATAAAAAAGTTTGATATGACAATGACGAGTGGGAGTCATGAATAAAACTCGTTTTCATTATTAAGTTATAATTTTAAATAAAATTAATAAAATTATTTTAATTTAATTAATTAATATAATTTAATTCTTTGATTTAGTTGAAATTTTAATTTATTTAATTATTTACTAGTCATGTTGTGTGGCGTGGCGTGATAAGTGGCGTGAAAGCGCCACAAAGCGATTCCCGTGGCGTCGCGCCTATAATTAAAGAATCTTAGGGGAACTTATTCATTATTATTTATTATTACTATTATTATTGTTATTTTTTATTATTATTATTATTATTATTATTATTATTATTATTATTATTATTATTAATAATATTACTATTATTAATATTATTATTATTGTTATTTATTATTATGATTGTGGCATAAATTGGAATTCTTTGTGGCGGCGTTCAGAATTCAGATCATAACCAACCATAGAAAGTAAAGATAAAAATCATGACAAACTTTTTTTTGCATTTGGTGTCAAAATTTATATAGAATTTGAGCATCATACGAGTGCTTCTGCGATAATAATAGAACTTTTAAAAGGGACTTAAAAGTTAAAAAACAAATATATTAAAAGTTATGTTTCAAGAAAAAAGGCGATTTTACCCTAAGCGTATGTCTAGACAGACAAAATTTTTGACTAAAGTTAAAATCCTTCAGGCTGAAATTAAGGGCATAACCGCTCGCCGTCAGGAAGAAAAAAAGAATAAACGCGCGAGAATAAAAATAATAAAAAAGTTGGCAGGGATGATGTAACCAATTATTATTAAGTTGCGTCAGGTGTTTTTCTGCACGTGATATTTTCTTCGAAGAACGAATGGTTACTTTACTACCCTGCTGTTTTCACTCTGATAGAATTCGTCTTTAGTCCTATTTCCTAATTCGTCCTTTCGTCTTTCGTCTTTGGACTACAGATTGCCAAAAATTTCTCCTTAAATTTCTCTCAATAAACTATTATAAAACAACAAAAGAAAACTTTTTTGACATCGTTTGGAAAAGATAGTGTGTTCATTATGCTGTAATTAATTTTGAATTCAACAGAGTGAGTACTAACGACTAGTAAAATTTTTAGTAAAAGAATGCCGGTGTCGCGGGATATTTCGACTCCCCTAATTTTTGACTCCCGGGGTCAAAATACGCCGGTGTAGAATGACTCCCCGGTCATTCTACACCGGTTGTACGCTGGTGTAGAATGACTCCCTGCGGGATAAAATGACTCCCCTGTTTCTTGTATTGTAAAAACTTTTAAAAATTAATTTTAATTTTTATCATACATTTTGCGCTGGTTAGATGTCACTTATTCTTAATTGTGTATACTATGACACATGCCTGTTTTCAATATAAATGTAAATGCAATGGTTTTGCCGATCAGACCACAAAACTTAGGCTTAGGCTTAGGTTTAGGCTTAGGCTTAGGCTTAGGCTTAGGCTTAGGCTTAGGCTTAGGCTTAGGCTTAGCCTAACTAACAATGAACTTACACACGTTAAATATAGTGAACGGAAGTGCACAGTTTTAAGTAATAATGTATGGAAATTTTTGGGGGAGTCAATATATCCCGGTATAAAATGACTCCCCAATGTTAATAAGGGGAGTCATTTTATCCCGATGGGAGTCATTCTACACTGGGAGTCAACATATCATACGACATCTCGCATGATATTTTGACCCCCCTGATTTTTGACCGGGGAGTCATTCTACACCGGGAGTCAAAATATCATATGACACCGGATGAGCAAAAAAATTTATGAAAGGAATAACCTTTATCTCATGTTTAAGTGCGAAATTTTAGGACGCAAATCTGCAGATAGACTCGGGAAGCAGGAAAATAGGAGTCGGTAGAAACGGATGAAAATAAAATGCCGGTGGATATGTAGAGAATTTATTAAAAGCTGCATTATACAAATAAAATTACTTTAAAATGTAAATCTCGATTTTTGTATTTATGTTTAGCAATATACCTTAAAAGTGACGGGGGCTTTATTTTGTTCGTGACTACGTGTTTTTTAACAATAGCTACAGTATAATTTTCTTTACATTAACGTTGTATAGCCGGAACAGGACTTCGTATTATACGTTCTTTGAGTTTTTTTAAAAATAACCACAAAATATACAATAAACCAATTAAAATAGAAAACAACAAAACCGAAAAATCAACGTACAAACTAAAACTTATTTGTTTAGTGTTTCAAAATATATAATCGGCATAAACCAACAAAACTTAAAGTTGAATTGAATACTGATGTTTTTCTTGTTTTTTTTTTATTTCCGTCGAAAAAAATTCAGCAATTGAATGATTTATTTGTGTTTGTAAACACATTTATTTTTCTCTCATCATGTTTTCTGTGTCGACGTTCATATCAAAGGTTAGGGACCTACGTGCCTAGTTTGTTTGTGTTGGTCCAGTATTTCCGTATTATGTTTGTAAATAGGTGGTATTATTTAAATGTACTTAAACAAAAAGTAACCCGTTTCAGTCGAGAGCATGCTGAAAAAAACTGAATATTTTTTGACGGCATCAGATCGGAATTAGGATTTTTTTGGTACTCCGGTCCCGGTGCCCAATCCACGTTCCATAATTACTGTTGGTATGTACAATGCTTATTGATCCGCGTTGCTCCTGTGGTATCGCCACGATCTAAAGTAAATTTTTTTTAACTTGTGATTGAGGTGTTTTCTCACTCAATTAATTAATAAAAATAGTACATTAAGTTTATGCACCTTTTTTTACTCACATATTTGTTTTGTTTTAAAATAAAGTATTTCGAAATAAATGTCTTTTTTTTAAATTTTGTTTTTAACCAATTTCTGTGGAATTTGTGATTAAAACATTTTTTCTTGCGTAACAATGACGAACAAAATATTTTAAATATTTTTGGAGCTGTAGTTTTTACTATTTTTTTCTAATTGAAATTAATTGCAAGCTATTCAAGATGCTTTTAGTGTGAAAAGCTGTCATTAATATTGGTCAAAAAACGTTGCAAATTTATTGAAAAAATAATTGATAGGTTCGCCCATCTCCAAATCTTAGAGAAATAGTCTATTGATGAATGATCCGCTTTCCACAATGGTTTATGGGCGGTTTTTTGTTTGTCAGCTGTCCATTTTATATTTTGAGAATTTAATAAACTTAATTTGCCTATAATAATTTGATGGAAAATAACGCTTTCTTGGAATCCAAACAAAACATTTCAGGGCGTCATATTATATTTCTTTAGTTATTGAAAAAAATTTTTGCTAAATTATTTTTTAGTTGTAAGTTTATATAATGTAACAAAGAAACACGTTTAAATCATTAACGAAGAGCTTCAAAAGCACCCGGTGTAAACGGGTTTATTATTTGTTTATAGGAACCCCCCCGGAATTCCTTGGCGTCAAAATTGCGTCTTTGTTTACAAGTTTTAAAAGTGAAAAGATCCCAGATAACTGCGAATTTACTATCTGAAACCCTACCCCCAGGCGCCAATCGTAGAAAGTTTATTTAGCGCTCCGGTGTTTTTTCTTCATTTTTTTCTTCAAAATGAAGGCTGTTTAAAAAAAACCGAATCATGTTTTTGGTGTAATTTAACCCTTTACTCTCACGTTTTTATGATATAAAAACTTCAATATCCTTTATTCATTGCCTCTAAGCTGTGAGAATTTGTGGCAAGATCGCCGATAATAAGAATTATGATTATTATAATTATTAAGTGTTTACTTTCGGTAAGTTTAAATTTTCGCATTTTTATTTAAACATTTATAGTTTATTGAATATTTAATTGCAAAGCATTACGGGAATCAGAAGGACCGATTTTAATACTACAGTCATTCTAATTACACTGTTTGTTTGTGATAATCCATGTTCTTATCGAAGACCGCCAATACAAGACTGTTTAAAAATAATGAAAACAAGAAAAATTTTCAGTTGAGCATATCTCACTAACGGTCGATTTATACAAAAGTTTTATTAGTAAATAAAGTTTAATGTTAGCTATATATTGATGCAATGTTGATCAATCATACCATTAGTAAGATATACTTACCTAAACAATTTTGTACTGTCTCAATCATTTTGAACAGACTTCTAAATTAGAACTTAACATACATTGTGCTTATATTATAATAGTGGTGATATTCTTAACTTTTAATATCATGCTTTGGAGGTCCAAGTCAGTTAAAACATAGGTAGTTTCACAGTTTGTCTCCTCAAATGAGCAGTTTCAGGATTATTTAAGCTTGAAAAATGCTTTAAGTTATTTTAAATAAAATTTATTCGCTTTCGTATTCGCATATTTTTAATGATTTTAATAAGTGTTGAAAAAAAACCTAAATCCGACAAAAATAATTAGTAGGTTTGTTTTTTAATTATTTTTAAAATTAGCATAAAATGCGAAGCGCCTAAGGTTCAGAGGTTGCTCCTAAAAACGGAGGTGAAGAACATTACTATTATATAGACACTTCGCACTGGAATAGTTTAACCCTTTGGGATTTTTTTCGTCTAAAAACCGCTGCAAATCCAAACAAGACTAAATTAAATTGCAATTACATCTGTAATCATAAGCAGAATTTAAAATAGAATATAAATTGATATGCAAAATAAATAAACATCCCCTTATTTAAAATTCAAAGAGGACTTTTTTTAGTTTTAGCAATGTTCAAGTTACTCTAAATAATTAGAAATAAATTCCTTGATGAAAATCAAACAAATATGTTTATTTGTTATCACAATTCTTTAAAATGTGTAGTTTAAAGAGTATTTATCAGAAAATTAGCACCGTTTGAAAGACGAAGTTATTTCAAAATAAAGTTTTAGATGGGTTTTGGTAAAAAAAATTGATGGCATTTATTTTATTTTCAATTTTGAAATTAATTTTAGTTACTAATTAGAATATTTACCAAAAAACTTAAGCATAGTTCAGCTTTAGCGTATATAAATGCGTATTTGAATAATTTTATCATGAAATGTATCTATCTACCTGTTTATAGGGTAATAAATTTATCATTTTATCACTATCAAAATGTTAAATATCAAACTGGTTTTAGGGTAATGAATTTATCATTTTATCGCTATTAAAATGTTAAATAAAGTAAACGTAGTTTACTTTATTTCCGCTTTTCGGAGCTCCGGAGCAACCGAACCCCCGGAGCTCCGTCCTATTTGTATAATAATTTCGTAAAAAATCAAATTTTTAAGCTATACCATATATTATTTAGACAAAATGCTTGTTCAAAACTTATTGAAAACAATAGAAATAATTCTAAACTTTAAATAAAATAATTTTAAAACGTATTTTAAACGTAAATAAGCTTGCAATCGCTCATTTAAAGGGCAAAGCTCCTTCCGATTAAAATGACCGGAGTTCCAGAGCATGATGTGGGAGGGTAGGAACATCGCTTTTATTTAGACTTGTAGCCGGCCTGATCTATGGTCCTGTTTTTTTTTTTGTTTTTTTTTTGACAAAACAATTAATTATAAATATATCAACTCTTTTTTAATTTTAGATAGGGATACTACTGCATGGCTGTGCTGAAGTCGTGGCGTTACGGAGTTGCGGTAGTTTGGAAGCGTGCGCAGTGATCGAAACTACGTACCCCGCCCTCACCCCGACACCCACAAACGCCACAGAGGAAGAGGGCAGTGGAGAGCGTGGAAGCGGCTTCGAATGGATCAATCCGGTAGTGTAGTGAACAGTCTTTATTGTTTACATTATTACAGAATAGTAATAATCATATTTTCGTAAAATAGAAAAACGTGCACAAGTAACGTGCAAAAAAAACTTATACAACAACAGAGAAAATAGAGCTAAACATACAATATAAACATACAATACATCAAAAATATGTGACTATGTACTCGGATCACCCTGGTGGATTTTTATACCTAAGTGGTAGAGTGTATGAATTTCTTTTTTAGATTGAAAAAAGGCAACACAAATAATTCAAAAATCTATCATGGGTGGCACGGGAGCGCAACCGGGAGATTAAAGGCCCGTTCACACCGGAGTGGCAGCTGCTAGGTGACGCACAGCGCACACTCTTCATATCGCAGCAACAATGACGGTGTAATGATGTAAACGCACGCGTTCATTATTCACTATTCACTGCCACTACGGTTTGAACCGGCCTTTACGTCGTGTCACCGCGCGCTAACTATTATTAGAGAACGCATGTAAATTTGAAATTTAGAAACTTCCTCTTCTTCTAATTATTATTATTCAAAAGCTTATATGTCAAAAGTTTCATACCTACATAACTTTACTCTAAAACACTCAAAGTTGGGATCATAAGATAGCCAGAAAACTTACAAATTTTCAAATTAAAATTAACTGTAAATAAAAAATTTTGGGACGTTTTTTTAATATTTTTTTATTAGAAAATAAATGTATTCATATAAATAAAATCAAAATAAAAACAAATATTATGCAATTGTTTGCATTAATTTTTTTGATTTGATTTATGTTGCTTTTTTGCTTTCCGCATGAATATATTCAACATAATATGACAATATAATAAATAATTTAGTTGTTTTGTAATTTCAAACAAGTTTACTGACTGTGTTTGAAAAGTAAAATGAAACTTTAAAATAATATTTTTAAAACTATTTTTGGAATAGATTTATTGGAGTAAATAGAATGTGTTACGTCAAAATTCAGGCCCTATTGTACTAAGAGTTTTATATTCTAAGTTTTTTAGTCCTTGTTAATGCGATTTTGTATTTTTAAATACGGTTTTAGGTGTGCAATCAAGTTATTATAATTTAATTTGCCCTCCATATTTTTAAAAAGTCACATCCCCGAGAAAAAAAACACACACTATAAAGAAATAGTGGAAATAACATAGGTCGGCGCGGTTTTTTACGCAGGAGTTACACATTTTTTTAGTTTTTTTTATTATTTATTTTTGTTGTACACATATTATTAAAGAAGCATTTTCACGAATCAAATGCTTGTATAGCCCGTAAGAAACTAGATTTTCTTTAATACTGGGACAGTCGAACTGAAAATTGAAAATGTTGTAGCTTGTACCCAGTAGTTTAAATATTGAATTTGAAATAAATAATTTTGTATTAAAGGAGTAGTAAATTTTGGGCGATATAGTAATATTTCGTAAAATAGCTTCTTTAACGAAAAAATAGGTTCTAAAATGACAGTAAATTAACACGTTTCACCACACTGCTAACTTACGGTGTACGACGAGTTGATGACCCAAGAACTTCTGGATCTACAGCTAAACCAGGAATCCAACAACACCCGGAACCACAGTCACGAGCTCTGCAGCTGTCAGGAGCCGGACGCGTGTCCGAGCGCGGATGAATTGGAGGAAAAACGGAACCAGACCTCTGCTCTGGACAAGTATCACACCTTGGCCTATTGCAAGCCGGTGGCGGAGCAGTTCCCGTTCTATTGTCGCACTCGGAAGTCCCTGGTCAGGGTATTCGGAACTATGGACGGGGAGGTGGATCCGGTACTAACGCAGACTTTCGACACCTACAACCAGACCAAGCAGTTCTGCCGGTGCAAGGAGGGTAAGCACCGCAAACTCCCGCAGATAGAGGTCTGGTACCAAGGGAGCATGCTCGCTTTTCTCTACACCTGCGAGAACTTCTGAAGTACATCCTTCAGTCTGCCGTTAGTTCAACTCGGAGAATTTCGTCGTTTATGTGCCATCAAAGCAGATTGTGCGTACCAGAATTCACAATAAAAAATATATCACTGCGTATTAAATTTTGTTTTTATCCGTTCATCGCTTTGACAGAAATTTAAATCTTAAAATTTGACCCGAGGGTCAAATTAGTGTTAAAGCGACTCACGGATAGAAATGAAATTTATACCACAGCGATACATTTTTGTTAGGTATTCTTATGCGTAATATAATATTGGAAGAAAATGAAAGAAATTAATACATAGAATTCGTAAATTTAATGAAGAATTAATTTATTTTTTATGATTTTATACATGTGGTAAGTGTAATAGATCTATAAGATCACTTATACAATAACATATCTAATCAACCGTAGAGTGAATCGAGTCCCAAATAAAATAAAAAAATTTTACCTCTGAATGGAAATAAATAAACATAAACACTTTGGATTATTATTTTAGTGATAACAACTATCATGCTTTTAATTAATTTTAAACTTTCCAATACAAATAGACTTTTTTGAGGTTTATTTAAAACATAAAATTTTAAAAACATTAAGAAATTGGATTAAAGTCGGGTGAAAGTTTAATTTTTAAGCAGTCCAACTGTCTTTTTTTAATCAGGTTTTGTTTGTTAAAACTGTTACTTTTTATTTTAAAAGGTTATTTCGATCCATTAAAAGCCTTTGCATAAACTATAAACTATATTTTTGTCCAAATCAAAATTTTGCAAGAAAGTTGCACACATGGCGTTTTTAGTGCACGAACTTCCCGAAAATTAGTGCAGTCGGAAAAATCTCTTCATTTACATATTCTTCCTTAATGTAAATTACGGGCAATGTTATATAGTTGTTATATAGTGAAAGAATATAGTTAGGTGATAATATTGAACACACTCTATATTTTTTATTTTGAATGTTTAATTCTTAGCATAATCTAATATTTAGATTGGTCATCGTTCAATACATATATAGTTTACATATTTAACACATAAATCAATTGATATATCAAGAATACATAACAAAGAATGTATTACTGTGTATTAAATTTCTTCCCTATCCGTACATCGCTTTGACAGAAATTTAACCCCCCGGGGGGTTAAATTTAACCCCCTGGGTGTCAAATTTAACCCTCCTGGGGTTAAATTTAACCCCCCGGGTGGGTAGGTCAAATTTAATTCCCCGGGGGGTCAAATTTAGCCCCCCGGGGATCAAAGAAATTTAACCCTCCGAAGGGTTAACTTTCTGTCAAAGCGATGCACGGATAGGGAAGAAACACAGTGATACATTCTTTTTTTATGTATTCTTGATATAATTTAAAAACACGCATAGGAGTCTATTTTTACGCTATAGACTAGCTCTGAATAAGTGTCTTTTACTGTACGAGAGAGGGTACAAAAAGAAAAAATAAAATTTAAAAAAAACGTTATTTTTCTTAGTTTCTTTAGTTGAAACTAGTGATTTTCTCTGGAGCAGAGCTCCGGAGCAGAGCTCCGCTTTTAAGGGCTCCGGAGCAACCCCCGGAGCTCCGCCCTCTTTTTGAACTAGTTTTATAGATAATTAAAGAGTGATGCTATAGATTATTTTGTCAAAACTTTTTTGTAAACTTTTTTTTTCCAAAACTTATTGAAATCGATAAAAAAAAGTCTTAAAAACGAATTTACTTTATAGATATTTCAAGCTTAAATAAACTTAACATAACTAATTTAAGGGGCAGAGCTTCGGAGCATGATATTGGAGGGTAGGAACATCACTAGTTAAAACCTTGCACCTTGCACTAGAACTCGGTTTATACATGAAGTATGCAATATACATAAGTGTCACCATAATGGATAATTACAGTATCTCCTACTTATCTTTCGTAGTATGCAGATCAACGGACCGAAATTTCACGCCTTTTCGGTCTGTTGATCTGCATACTACGAAATATAAGTAGGAGATACGGTAATTATCCATTATGGTTACGCTTATGTACATTCCATACTTCATGTATAAACCGAGTGTTCCAGTGTAAGGTGCCTATACTTAATTAAAACTGCTGCGCGATGATATGTTTCACTACGTTGAAGTACTTTAATATATCAGTTTGTGATAAATAAATTTTGTTTTTTTGATTAAGCCTTACAATAGTTAGAAATCATCATTAAATAGTAATTTCATAAACAATGATGTCGAATTAGCAAAAACAAAGTTGAAACTTGTACTTTGAAACTAATTTCAAACTTACATAGGTGTTTTTAATGTTCTGGTTGTAAAATTCTTCAAAATTTAAAAATTAATTATAAAAAATCCATTCCAAACTTTGAAAACAGAAGCATTTTCTGTAATTGAAACATGAACGCGGAAACCAAGCGCCGTACCTACGAAGCTGCAAAAAAACTAAAAAAACGTAATTTTTAAACATAGTATTCTTTTCAAATTTTAGGACCTCTCAAGTTTTAAAACTAAAGGCCCGTTCAGACTTATGCGCAATGAACGATGCACAATGTATTAACACTCTGAAAATAGGTGTTCACACTTACGCAGAATGCATTATCGGAGTTGGAACGGCGTTCCAAGTTTTGTGCGAGTAGCAGCGCGCTTCGAAAATTTGTAAGCACTTTTTTTCGCAAAGTGCTTACGTTGACAACTCTTCTGCTTACTTTCCTGACTAATAATATTCAGGATAGTTTATCCCATAACATCGGTTAATTTGAGTTTTACTTTGTCAACTTGGATTTGCAGTAACGCTATTCTTTGTTAGGTTTCGTTTTTTTAATAAGAGAAACAAGCATTTTAAACCTATTTAACAATAGTTTTGGCTGAAAATTTGTTTTTGATGCATTATGCATTGTGCGTAAGTGTGAGCAGGTACTATAATGCATTGTGCATTATGCATTGTGCATTGTGCGTAAGTGTGAACGTGCCTAATTTAGTCGCTTTTTGGCTTAAAATGTACAGCAACATTAGCTTTATTAGTTAATCGATTTTCAGGAAAACTTGAATAAATCAATGTTAGGTTTGTTAAACCATTCTTAAAAACCAATGATTTTGAAATTATTTCATCCCACTGTGACCGACAAGGGTTTGAAATAAGAAGCATACACTGAGAACTGAAGTTATAAAGTGTTAATCAAAATATTTGAAGAAACGTCAAAACATGTATGTGAATTAATGTTCTAGAAAATGTAAACATATAAACTGTATCATGGGTGGCGCGGGAGCGCCACGGGGCGATTTTAGCCCCGCGCCGCTGCGCCAGTCATTATTAGGGAACGTGGGTAAATTTTGAAATTCAGAACCTTCTTCTTATTATTATTATTATTATTATACTTATTCCAACGCTCAAACTTTAAAAGCGATATTCCTCATTCGTTACTGATTTATCAAAATAAACATGGGCTGATTGGAAAAAAGAAAGAATTACGCAACTTTCTTAGGAAGCACTTTTTTCATTTAGGTCCTTGTTATCGATTTGTTGATCAAAATAAAAATTGAAAAAATTGACTAATAAAAACTTACAACCGCACAATCACAGTTTTTTGGCAATAATAAGGGTTGTACAAAGCAGACAACGAACAACCCCTCATAGAAACAACACAAAAAAGCAGAAGACCGGTTTTATTGGTGGTGGAAACCGAACCAGTTCCTAGCGCCATCTAGTTCAACCACGCGGAAAACGGCGAAAACAACAAAATACTTTTTTTAATTCTTGCATTCCTGATGACAAAATTAATTCAAAGTTTTATCGGTAGCGCGGGAACGCCACGCGGCAGTTTAGCCCCACAGCACCGTGCACACTATAATTAGAGAATTTTGGCAATT
>JASAMX010008468.1:0-22002 GCA_030248175.1 Microlaimidae sp. YZB2_3
TGTACTGTATGTTCATATGAAGTTCCTATTACTTACTGCATTTATATATATGTTAAATTTTATATTTTGATGTTACAGTACAATTTTTCGCTGTAGTGCTTATATTGTTTTATAGCGGTTTTACAAGTAAAAGTATTCTATTCTATTCTATTCTATTCAAAAATTAGTTTTACACATTCAAAAATTAGTTTTACACATTCAAAATATAGTTTTACACATTCAAAAATTAGTTTTACACATTCAAAAATTAGTTTTACACATTCAAAAATTAGTTTTACACAATCGAAAACTAGTTTTACACATTCAAAAATTAGTTTTACACATTAAAAAATTAGTTTTACACATTCAAAAATTAGTTTTACACATTCAAAAATTAGTTTTACACATTCAAAAATTAGTTTTACACATTCAAAAATTAGTTTTAAACATTCAAAAATTAGTTTTGCACATTCAAAAATTAGTTTTATACACTCAAAAATTAGTTTTACACATTCAAAAATTAGTTTTACACATTCAAAAATTAGTTTTACACATTCAAAAATTAGTTTTACACATTCAAAAATTAGTAAAAGTAAACAAATACGGCAACTTTATCGGCGTTATTTAAGCATTTCAGAATTATATATATAATTACATCTCAACAGCACAGAATATTTGTTGAGGTATTAGAGTTTTAATTAAAAAACCTACCTGCGATTTTTTCTTATATATTTTTGTGAGATGCGAAAAAAAAGCAACTATAATACGTATTTTATAAAATTATCTATTTTGCGTCAGTTTTGTTAAAATTTCTCTCAAAAAAACATACAATTTTAGAATATTAAAATCAATGCACTTTTTTATATTTTAAATAAAAACTTGCATAAGATACTTACAGAAGATTTAAATTCAATTTCTTTTTATACCAACCAAGTTTGCCGATTGATTTTCCGTTTCCTACGTATCACAAAAATGGATTAAAAATTTTTAGGTTTTTAAAAATTTTTTCGCAGGTTTTTATCACTAAAACATGTAATATCTTGAAAAAAATTTTTTTACAAAATTTACAAGCAATCAGCGTGTCAAATTGAAACTAAAATTATTTATGTTTTTTTTTTGTAGATTATTTAAAACAAACACTGAGTGGAAAAGAGCCATTTTTAAGTACGAAATGCTCTAAAAATCCCTATTTAGACCATTTTTGAAAGGTCACATTTCTTAAACAGCTAATGTTTTAAAAAAGATTTTTAAGGCAAAAGAGTGAAATTTCCCAAAAAATTATCCAAGAAAAAAGGTATGATTATTGTATTGCGTCTTTAGCGATTCTTATTTCAAAAAACCTTCTAAGCATAAATTTTAGTGCGGTTAGTGCTGGCTTTTACGGAATTTGTTGAAGTGGCCAAAATTAAGGTTTTTGGTCTTACTTTCCGCCACTTTGAAACGTAAAATTAAACAAAAACCAAATCATATTATTATAGATTATAGATTTTTTTTATAAAATCTATTAAATTATATGTTGTTATATTAAAATCTTTTTGACTTTATGTGTATCAGTTATAAAACGTTATAAAAAACTGGCCGAAATTAAATCAGTTAACCTGACCCTCTACCATATATTGCGGAGTTTTTACTATTTAATAAAAGAATTCAATAACGTTGCTTTTTAGTAGCTTTATCCTGACGAGTACAATTTATTCTTCTGTACATGTAAGAATTTATTTCTGCGACATTTCAAGATGAGTATTTTTAATTTTTTTTTAACATTGCCAGTATAAGAAAGCTTAATTATCTATTGAATAAAGCTATGTTATGGTTTCCGATTATAGATCATCTAAAAAAGCCTATACTCAAGCGTGGTTTTTATTAGAATTCTGAAGCAAAACGAATCCCGCTAATAATAACTATAATTACTAAACAACGGCTCTGGTTTTGCATGACAATTGAGTCAAATTTAACATTACTCCTACTGACTAACTTTGGTTATAATAAAAAATGCACTTTTTTAGATTCGCATGAAAATCATCTCAAAAATCTAATTAAGTTCAAACCTCAAAAAATGTTTTTATCAATAAAAATTTAAAAAAAGAAACACGTGATTTAATTTTTTACAATTTTGCCATTTTTTTATTCTTTAGAATAACCATAGCTATGCTCAGCTAACTAATTTAATATTTTTTGTGGTTTTTTAAATGCAAATAAAAAATCTTATGAAAAAAGGGAAACGAGACATATCAAAAAACATTTTTTTTAAATTCATAAAAATATTAGAAGAGTATGGTAAAATTTAGACTATTATTTAAAATTTATTACATTTTATTGCCATCAGAAAGCATGAAATCAAAATACGAAAAAAATTTTTGCAGAATTCATCTAAAATTTTATTTTGAAATAACTTCTGCGTGTTTCAAATGGTGCTAAATATTGGAAAATAATTTGAAACTACAAATCTTAATTAATGGTTTGTCCATAAGTAAACAATTACTGATTTGAAGAATTGCTCGAAATATGTCAATTTTTATTTATTTGAAATTTCTAATAAACTACTTAAAACAAACAAAAGACATCTTAAATTGTGAATTAAATTTTGTTTTGTTTTTTGATTTTAAAATAAATTTGTACTAATAATTTTACTCAAACTTACCGAAATAATTGCAATTTAGTTTTTTGTTTATTACATTATTTTTTTATTTTTTTAAACAAAAAGTAAAATAAACATTATTATAAAAATTGCTAATCTAATTGTTTTTTTTTAGAAAAATAAGAGTACACGCAGTGAAAAAGTTTAAAATAATTTTGCTTTATGCAAAGATTTATGCAGATTTTATGCAAAAAAAAACTTTGGTAGCTATAGATAGATATGACAGCTTTGTAGGTTTTATATAAATATAATTAAAACGTCATCACGTTAACGCATTTATGTAAAATAGTTCACAAGTTGTATGAAAAGGCTAAAAACTATCCTTGATAACGATAACTGTCGCTAACGTATTCCAGAAAACTTCTAATCCAAAAAAGAATTCGATTGTATTTTGTTTAAGAAGACGCCATTATAACTTAGAATTCAAGAGTCATTCTGGGAAGGATATTTCAACCGAATTGTTTTTTTTTCAGTGATAAAGTATCTTAAAAAACAATCGTGTCAGCACCGAGCAGCATTATTGTTAAGTCCAATATGACATATCCACTGGTACTAAATAATAAACAAAACAATTATACAGTATAAATTATTGAATCAAGAAGTAGAATAAATGAATAAGCATTGTTTTGTAGTTTTACAGGAAATATATACAACTTTACATTTTTCATTTTATTGCGTTTGTTTTAATTTTGTTTACAAACCGATCAAAGTTGAATGGTACAAGTAACAAAAGCTCAACAACAATAATAAAGAATTCATTTTTAAAAAAGTAAAAAAAAATTTCTTATCAATTTTTGTATGAATAAAGAAGTTTAAAAGAAAATAAAAAATAAAGAAATTTAAAAATAAACCTGGTCATTATAATGAGAAAAAACTTTATAAAAAATCTGTAAATATTGTTCAAAGTGTTTCGATACATACATACGCATGAGAAACAGACTTGTGAGTGTGTTGGGTCGGCCTGGGTCTTTGCACTCCGAAACTTACCCGCATAAAAGGAAAATATTTTTTCTTTCAGTGGTACTTTCTACTTATGGGCAGTTCCGGTTCCGGATTCCGGATTTTTTGAAAATCTCAATTCCGGTTCCGGGTTCCGGATGTTCCGGGCGAAATTTGGAATTCAGGTTCCGGTTCCTGTTCCGGATTTTTTGAAAATCTCAATTCCGGTTCCGGTTCCGGGTTCCGGATGTTCCGGGCAAAATTTGGAATTCCGGTTCCGGTTCCTGTTCCGGATTTTTGTAAAATTTCAATTCCAGTTCAAGTTCCAGTTTTCCAGGGGTTCCGTAGTTCCACCCATCACTAGTACTTTCTGATTTGTCAGCCGTATTAAAAGAGCAGGGGCCTATTTCATAAAGATTTTTGTAATTGTAAATTAATAAACGCATTTAAATTTTTCTTGTTTTATTAATCAAAAAATACGTACGTAACTGTGGAATTTACGGAATTTACAGACATGTAATTTTTTAAATTCTAAATGCATTTTTATTAATATACTTTTTAATAAAAAATACAAAAGAAAAATATGCGTTTATTAGTTTACAGCTGTAAATTAATTAAAATTAATTTTTATGAAATAGGCCCCAGGCTCTACGTGGTGCGTTTAGAAATTTCGGTTATGGTTAAAGTATTTTTTTTAATTCAGAAAAAATGTCTCTAATGTGAATAAGCTGAGGAAATTTGGCTTTTCGCTCTGTATCTTGAAAGTGTTAACGGATTGCGCTTTTATGATATGATCACTTCTGCAAATAGCTTTATATTTATTATTATATATATGCAAATATATTTTTACTCAATTTCTTTTACATTATCTTATATTTATTTTTAATTTAAGAATAAAAAAAATAAATAAATTATCTTATATCTTATTTATTTAGATTTAAGCATATGGTAGCGAATGAGCAACAATATGTTCGTTGATAAGTTTGTCTTTTTTTACAGAAAATATACGAAAAAAATATCTGATACATTTCATTCAATTTTTTTATTTAACACCGTTAAATAGAATAAGAACATAATAGATAAAAATGATAAAGATTTTAGCTTGATTTTTAAGTTTCGTACAGTTTATGGTTAAAATATTTTTTCGTATCTTTAACCAATAAAAAAAATTCAACAAGTGAAGCAAATTACAAACTGTTATGCAAGTGAAATCAGTTAATTTTGCTTGCACACTTTTGTTGTTCTTCAGCTATTTGAATTAAGAAGATCACTGTAGAAGTTTACGGAAAAAAGCACCCGTGGTAAAGTTGGAAAAAAACACCTTCGCACAAAGCGGAAACGAGAAGTACCCACCCTTAACCCGGAAAAAAGCACCCGAAATGAGCACAGAACAAATATCGTGCAGCGGCGTTTAATTATTAAAGGAGCACTGTCACAAATCAAATTCCTATAACGGCCGAACCGGACTGCTTCTTTAATACTGAACCGATTCAGCTGAAATTTAAAAATGTTGTAGCCTTGTAGTGGAGCATTCTAAATACCAAAGTTGAGTTAGGTAGGTTTGGTATTAAAGGAGCAGTCCGGTTCGGGCGTTATAGGAATTTAATTTTTGACAGTGCTCCTTTAAGTTAGCAATATTTTGGTTATAAGTGATAAAAACGGCTAGACATAGATACCACATACAAGCAAAACATTGTATTAAAAAACTTGTCTACATTCAAGGCATTTTTTATTTTAAAACAGCGTTTTTTTAAAGACAATATAAAGACCCCACACCCCTTTAACACGGTTGACCAATTAGAGAACACCACTGAACGAATAAAATAACTGTTCTTTTAGGCGGGGAGGTTTCCCAGTGCAGTGACTGGCCACTAAACGCCGTTCTTTCTATACGCCATACCTTCAGACGTAAACAACACAATCTTTTATTTTATAATTCAGCGATTTTCCCTGATTGGTCATTTCAACATACAGAAGGGTTTTATTTCGATTTTGTACTCGGGGGTTAATAACGGAACTAAAGATAAATTCTATCAGGGTGAAAATAGTTGGGTGGTTAAGTAACCACTCGTTCACTGAGAAAATATCACGTGGAGAGAAACACGTGACGCAACTTAACTATAATTGATTACATCATTCCTGTTTTATTGCAGAACGTTCAGTAGTAAATCAATTGCAATAAAAAAAACCCTTTCTTATTTACACACAATTTACTTTTAAATTATTATATTTATAGAGTTCTATAATATTGTAAAATATTCAAATGACGAAAACTTGACTAAAGCTTAAGTCTTCCGGGCTGAAATTAAGGGCGTAACCGCTCTCAGCCAGGAAGAAATAAACAATAAACCCGCGAGCGAGAAAAAATAAAAAAAATTTCAGCGGTTACAGTGCCGGTGTCGCGGGATATTGGCAAAATATACGTATTGCTCACAGACCAGCTAAAAAACGTTGGAGAAACCAAACACGACTGGTGCAGTCGTGTACTAAAGAGAAAAATGAGGTGATATAGCCAATCAAAAACAAACCAATTTATCATGATTTATAATCATCAAGTTAAAATAACCTTGATTTACAACAAACTGGTTCTTATAAACAAAAATAAACGTAAAAATGTCTTAATTCAAGAGTATATGCGGTTCCCCATTTTTTTTATTCACTGAACAATATTGCACCAGCCACTTCTAGCTTGCCTATAGTACTGCCAGAAGGTATTAAAAAATTTAAAAAATCAACACGAAGTTTTGGCTTTTAAGGGATGTACACTTTGTTGCTTAAACTTTGACATCCATTTTTTTAAAATATATAGTTGGTTATGGAACGATGGTCAAAATCCTCCTATTTAAACGGATGTTCTTCAGTTTTAAAAATCTTCACAAAGTTATGACGTTGTAGAATCACTTTTAACCAATTAGCGCTTGGGGAAAAATTGATCTACAATGAACGTGGAGAACTCCAGTTTTTAGCTACTCCCAAAACTATTTCCATAAAGCAAAACATATAGGACGTGATCAAAAATACTATATGACATTATGAGGGTACTTAAAATTCTGACGTGGCTAATGACATGGTATAAATAGAATATAAAATTTTTCTAAACACAGTCTACAGTAAATATAATAAATAATTATTTAGACAGATTTGTTTGATTTGAGATGCGCAATATTTGATAAAAAATCACAGTAACCCAGTAACAATTATTATATTAAATAAATAATTGAAAAAACCATGCTCGCAGCAACCTTTTACAATCGCAAAATTGTCACTTTTTAAATTGAAAGGTTGTAGTTGTATGTGTTAAAAAAACAACTATAATTTGGAAAAAAGAGATATCTTCGTGATTTGCAAAGATTATTGTGAGCTTTTTTTAAATTATTAATCTCTACAACTATAAAGGAACTACAACTGGGTTTGTAATTGGTTCATTGAATAAAAAGTCAAAATAATATGGTCTAAGTTTGTTTATTTAGTGAGCTACACCTCAAACTAGTCCACCTGTTGTTTATCCTAACATACACCCGGGGTAAAATCGCCCATTTTCCTGCTCTGTTCAAAGGCATTTTTCATGGCTGGCCTACCACTTTTTTAAAGTTGAATTTAAAAAAAATAATAAAAAATTGCAGGTCTGAGCTTACTCCTTAATCTCCATTGTATTAAACTAGCACTGTAGCGTATATTGTAAAATAAGTGTTACCTGTGTAGAGGTGGAGACTTCGTACATAAAAAATTCCCGCAGTTGAAGCACCAATTGGTATGTCATGATGATCAAGCACGTGACAAAAACCACCAACCAGAACATTCGAACGGCTCGCGTTCGCGCGGCGGCCGCGTGCGAAATCCCATGGGCGGTGCTTAGGTAGTAAAAGTCAATAAGCACCTGCTTCTTGGACCTCTTAGGCTTGTTAGGCTTGGCGAAGACACTGGAAAATGCTTTTGCCCACGATGCGTGTGCATGATGATTACGCTGAGACATTTGGAGATTATAATTTTTTGCCGGTTTATCGATTATAGCTTAGGAGTGTTGGTTAAATGGTCATTTTAAGTCATTTTTCAATAAAAAAAGAAACGCAATTTACTAATCAATAGTGTGAATGTTATTGAAGTGCTGTCGTCGATGTTGTATATTTCTTTGTGTCGATTTTTTTATGACTCAATTACTTCACCATATTTTTTTTGAAATTTCGGCGTTGTTTGCAATTTTTCCCGCGCAATGTGACTGAACAATGGGGGATGCAGTGTGTAGCGAAATGCATAACACATCGTATTCAACAGTTTTTACCAAAAAGTACAGGCAGAGACAGCAAACAGTTTGGCAAGAATCTTTAATGACAACTCTTTCGGAACTCTATAAAAATATAAATAACTAAATTTGCAAATTCTATGGAAACATCAAAATTGTCGCTTTTATTTTAAAGTTTAATTTTAATTACTAGCGTAAAAACTTCAACAGAACCTAAACGTTTTAAACACATTTATAATGTAAAATGAAAACTCGTGAAAAGATGAGTAGAAGTTTGAAAATTTTGAAATAGGTGTTAAACCCCGGAAATGTATTAATTGGTCTAAATAAATATATATTTTTGTATTTTTAAAACTAAATATATAATAAAAACAAAAAATTATGTCAAGAACTAAAATAAAGCTCAAAGTTCAAAATCAAAAATAGTGTAACTAAAAAACATTTGACTGGAAATATTTAGTTAACCAATAGATGAAGTCATGCAATAAATACAATATCCATAGATATTGACTGGAGTATTATACACTCATTTAATTTTCATAAAAGTTAATTATTTTATTCACGAGCTATGCGCACGAAATTTTTTCGTGTGCAAATTATATTTGTGCCAGGAAACTATAGTTAATTAAAAATAAAGTTCGGTTTTATGACTGCAGAATTTAGTTTTCTTCATTGTTTAAGTTTTAAAAACTAAAATTAAAATAATTAATCTGTTTTTCAAAAAACACAGTTAATTGAACTTTGTGATATAACCGTAGTATTTTTTCTTCTTTTGTTAAGAAAAATTGATTAACAAAATTGGTTTGTTTTCCATTTAATCACACAATAAATAATGCGTTAATTAAACTTACCTATTAACAAAATTAAATTCAACTGTAAATTGACAGCCATACGCAATTAAATTTGACGTAAACATATGTTATTTATAATTTATTAATCACAAACAGGTACATTCAAATTTAATTTTTCGCAATTAGGGCGTAATTGGTGTGGTGGTTAAAATTCAAAAGCTTCAACTTAGACATATTCACAATAAGTAGGTGTTGTTTTGTATACATTAAACGCCTGGTGTTATCATATTGCTATGCTACCAATGGTTGTTGAAATCGGTTCTATTAGGACGTCTGTAAAAAAATAAAACGTAAAATGAGAAATGTATAAAAAGCAGTTAAAAATACATTAAGGAACTGGAATTCAAGCAAAAAACATTGTACAAGCGTTTTTGTAAAAACTGCAGAAAGAGGCAAACTTTATATAGATAAGTAGGTGGCACTGAAATGGAACAGTATATATAAGCATATAATAAATCCATGCGGAAAATACCAAAACTTTTTTGACATCGTTTTTAATATGTAAATTACTCGGTTTGGTTATCAAAACAAAATAACGAGATAATTTTTATACTAAAAATATGCAGGCATAAAAATAATTTCCTCGATGCATCAAAAGAAGTTACACAAGTAAGACAAAAATATGAATGATATTTTTGTTGCTATTGAATTTTTATAATCCCCATTTCTTTTAATTGAAATTGAAATTAGTTACAAAACTTTGTTTATATGGTCAGCAAAAATAAATTAATTTTCCAAATCACAAATTAAACCTAATAACTACATAAACGCTTCGATAACACGTTATTCTCAACTAAATTAACATGTTTTAAAACAGTACCAAATTTAAAAAAATTAGTGAAACATTTCTTTAGTGGTTCCCACATTATTTTTTTCGGCCGCCGTTTTGGTCAAATAACTCCTTTCCAGAGCTAATCAGCGCTAATTAGGTACTATTTAAAAACAAAAAAAATTATTTTATTTTATGTTTTTTTTATTTTCCTATTTTTAACTGTCTAAATAAAAAAAAACAAAATATTTATCTACTGATATTTCTTTAAAAAGTTAAAAAAAAACACATAAAAAACATGTAATCATTCTTTAAAGTAATTTTTACTTATTAAGTTTAAGCAAAAAATATTGTTTTTTATATGACTAGCTGCTTTTGGTTAAATTGGAAATTTACAGTTAGTTTATAAAACACACTGAAACAATATTAAAAACACCATCGTTTGTAACTTTTCCGACGCAATTATCTTTAGAAAGATGCCGCTATTTATCATTTATAACTGGTTAGAAACTAAATCAAATTTCGAAACTTAACGCATGTCTTTATTGGCTACCTTTCCGCAGAATTTCATCAGAATTTTTCAATTATTCTCATTTTTTTGGTATCAAAGCTCAATTTTTGTAAATTGATTTCGGCATATACGACAATTTCGAATTTAAAAAAATTTGTGTGAAAAAAAATTTTGCAGACGTCTTTGATTTCATATATAATTAATAACAACACAAAAATCAATAAAAAAATAAAAAATAAAAAACTCATTAAAAATAATTTTTAAAGCTACAGTTTTTATTCTTTTATATACTGTAAATTTATAAAATTAAAATAAACAAAACAAACTCCATATTTTTTCGAGAAATGAATGAAGACGAAGTCAATTAAAGGCTGGTTCATACTTATGTAAAAACGTCCTTTTAAAGAATGAGGAATGATTTGCATACAATGTTATCTAATTTGCATGACAATAGTTGACTCGCAGTTGATTGGTCGTTCCGTATGATGTTCTGTTTAGTAATAGTACTTTCAGTGGTTTTTGCGCGATTTTCTAACAAAAAAATTAAAGTAATTCTACAGTTGCGATCGTACTTTCCACGCACCTCAATATCTCTTACGTGACTTCGGTCGATTTAAGATTTAAGGCTGGTTCATACTTATGACAAAACGTCCTTTGGACTTTGTCCAAAGGACAAAATCCAAAGGACAACGTGTTCATACTTTCTTGTCCTTTGGATTTTTCCTTTTTGATTTTGTCCTTTGGACAAATTTGTCCAAAGGACAAATTTTAAGTAGCGTTCATACTTCGTTCAAAGGAAAAAGTCCAAAGGACGTTTTGGCTTTTCTAAAATTGTCCTTTGGACTTTGTCCAAAGGACGTTTTGTCATAAGTATGAACCAGCCTTTAAGATAATAACCCAGGTAATGCTAATTTAAAAATGCGAATTTTAAAATTTCCAATTCTGAATTTCAGAAAATCAAACTCATCAAATCATCATAATAATTTTTTTACTGACTTTTTTTGTTTTAAAAACATTACTTTCATATTGTTTTAATTGTAAAATTAATTTGACTTAAGTTTAAAAAACTTGTGGTTAAAAAACATCAAACTATAATGAGATAATTAAGTCCGAGTTTTTGTCCATCAATTTAGGATGATGTGGTCGTTAAATTGTTAAAAGACATAACAAGACAAAAATCCTGCAATCAACCAGTCATGTTAAGTATACATTGTGGTTCGGATATGGTTTGGTTTAAAGTGCGTTCGGAACTGTCGAAACATAATTTTTTTGTTTGAAAAATTCATTTGCAAAAACTGTGAACGTACTATAACTGAAATAACTACTCTCTAAAAAGTGGCCCTAAAAAATTCGTTGAAAAAAAGTCGTAAATTATGAATAAATAATTAACTTTTATGAAAATTAAATGAGTGTATAATACTCCAGTCAATATCTATGGATATTGTATTTATTGCATGACTTCATCTATTGGTTAACTAAATATTTCCAGTCAAATGTTTTTCATGACACTATTTTGATTTTTGAGCTTTGAGCTTTATTTGAGTTCTTGACATAATTTTTGTTTCTATTATATTTTGACTTTCAAAATACAAAAATATATATTTATTTGAGCCAATTAATACATTTCCGGGGTTTAACCCTATTTCAAAATTTTCAAACTTCTACTCATCTTTTTCACGAGTTTTCATCTTACATTATAAATGTGTTTAAAACGTTTAGGTTATCTTGAAGTTTTTACGCTAGTAATTAAAATTAAACTTTAAAATAAAAACGACAATTTTGATGTTTCCATAGAATTTGCAAATTTAGTTATTTATATTTTTATAGAGTTCCGAAAGAGTTGTCATTAAAGATTCTTGCCAAACTGTTTGCTATATCTGCCTGTACTTTTTGGTAAAAACTGTTGAATACGATGTGTTATGCATTTCGCTACACACTGCATCCCCCATTGTTCAGTCACATTGCGCGGGAAAAATTGCAAACAACGCCAAAATTTCCGAAAAAAAATATGGTGAAGTAATTGAGTCATAAAAAAATCGACACAAGAAGAAAATACAACATAGACGACAGCACTTCAATAACATTCACACTATTGATTAGTAAATTGCGTTTCTTTTTTTATTGAAAAATGACTTAAAATGACTATTTAACCAACACTCCTAAGCTATATAATCGATAAACCGGCAAAAAATTATAATCCAAATGTCTCAGCATAATCATCATGCACACGCATCGTGGGCAAAAGCATTTTCCAGTATCTTCGCCAAGCCTAACAAGCCTAAGAGGTCCAAGAAGCAGGTGCTTATTGACTTTTACTACCTAAGCACCGCCCATGGGATTTCGCACGCCGCCGCCGCGCGAACGCGAGCCGTTCGAATGTTATGGTTGGTGGTTTTTGTCACGTGCTTGGTCGTCATGACATACCAATTGGTGCTTCAACTGCGGGAATTATTAATGTACGAAGTCTCCACCTATACACAGCTAACACTTATTTTACAATATACGCTACAGTGCTAGTTTAATACAATGGAGATTAAGGAGTAAGCTCAGACCTGCAATTTTTTATTATTTTTTTTAAATTCAACTTTAAAAAAGTGGTAGGCCAGCTATGAAAAATGCCTTTGAACAGAGCAGGAAAATGGGCGATTTTACCCCGGGTGTATGTTAGGACAAACAACAGGTGGACTAGTTTGAGGTGTAGCTCACTAAATAAACAAACTTAGACCATATTATTTTGACTTTTTATTCAATGAACCAATTACTGAACCAGCCACTTCTAGCTTCCTTTATAGTTGCTAGAAGGTATTAAAAAATTTAAAAAAATCAACACGAAGTTTTGGCTTTTAAGCGATGTACACTTTGTTGCTTAAACTTTGACATCCATTTTTTAAAATATATAGTTGGTTATGGAACGATGGTCGAAACCCTGTTTTTAAACGGATGTTCTTCAGTTTTAAAGATCTTCACAAAGCTATGACGTTGTAGAATCACTTTTAACCAATTAGCGCTTGGGGAAAAATTGATCTCCAATGAACGTGGAGAACTCCAGTTTTTAGCTACTCCCAAAACCATTCCCATAAAGCAAAACATATAGGACGTGATCAAAAATACTATATGACATTATGAGGGTACTTAAAATTCTGACGTGGCTAATGACATGGTATAAATAGAATATAAAATTTTTCTAAACACAGTCTACATTAAATATAATAAATAATTATTTAGACAGATTTGTAATTTAAGATGCGCAATATTTGATAAAAAATCACAGTAACCCAGTAACAATTATTATATTAAATAAATAATTGAAAAAACCATGCTCGCAGCAACCTTTTACAATCGCAAAATTGTCACTTTTTAAATTGAAAGGTTGTAGTTGTATGTGTTAAAAAAACAACTATAATTTGGAAAAAAGAGATATCTTCGTGATTTGCAAAGATTATTGTGAGCTTTTTTTTTAATTATTAATCTCTACAACTATAAAGGAACTACAACTGGGTTGTGTAATTGGTTCATTGAATAAAAAGTCAAAATAATATGGTCTAAGTTTGTTTATTTAGTGAGCTACACCTCAAACTAGTCCACCTGTTGTTTGTCCTAACATACACCCGGGGTAAAATCGCCCATTTTCCTGCTCTGTTCAAAGGCATTTTTCATAGCTGGCCTACCACTTTTTTAAAGTTGAATTTAAAAAAAATAATAAAAAATTGCAGGTCTGAGCTTACTCCTTAATCTCCATTGTATTAAACTAGCACTGTAGCGTATATTGTAAAATAAATGTTACCTGCGTAGAGGTGGAGACTTCGTACATAAAAAATTCCTGCAGTTGAAGCACCAATTGGTACGTCATGATGATCAAGCACGTGACAAAAACCACCAACCAGAACATTCGAACGGCTCGCGTTCGCGCGGCGGCCGCGTGCGAAATCCCATGGGCGGTGCTTAGGTAGTAAAAGTCAATAAGCACCTGCTTCTTGGACCTCTTAGGCTTGTTAGGCTTGGCGAAGACACTGGAAAATGCTTTTGCCCACGATGCGTGTGCATGATGATTACGCTGAGACATTTGGAGATTATAATTTTTTGCCGGTTTATCGATTATATAGCTTAGGAGTGTTGGTTAAATAGGCATTTTAAGTCATTTTTGAATAAAAAAAGAAACGCAATTTACTAATCAATAGTGTGAATGTTATTGAAGTGCTGTCGTCTATGTTGTATATTTCTTTGTGTCGATTTTTTTATGACTCAATTACTTCACCATATTTTTTTGAAATTTTGGCGTTGTTTGAAATTTTTCCCGCGCAATGTGACTGAACAATGGGGGATGCAGTGTGTAGCGAAATGCATAACACATCGTATTCAACAGTTTTTACCAAAAAGTACAGGCAGAGACAGCAAACAGTTTGGCAAGAATCTTTAATGACAACTCTTTTGGAACTCTATAAAAATATAAATAACTAAATTTGCAAATTCTATGGAAACATCAAAATTGTCGTTTTTATTTTAAAGTTTAATTTTAATTACTAGCGTAAAAACTTCAACAGAACCTAAACGTTTTAAACACATTTATAATGTAAGATGAAAACTCGTGAAAAGATGAGTAGAAGTTTGAAAATTTTGAAATAGGTGTTAAACCCCGGAAATGTATTAATTGGTCTAAATAAATATATATTTTTGTATTTTGAAAACTAAATATATAATAGAAACAAAAAATTATGTCAAGAACTCAAATAAAGCTCAAAGCTCAAAAATCAAAAATAGTGTCACTAAAAACATTTGACTGGAAATATTTAGTTAACCAATAGATGAAGTCATGCAATAAATACAATATCCATAGATATTGACTGGAGTATTATACACTCATTTAATTTTCATAAAAGTTAATTATTTATTCACGAGCTATGCGCACGAAATTTTTTCGTGTGCAAATTATATTTGTGCCAGGAAACTATAGTTAATTAAAAATAAAGTTCGGTTTTATGACTGCAGAATTTAGTTTTCTTCATTGTTTAAGTTTTAAAAACTAAAATTAAAATAATTAATCTGTTTTTCAAAAAACACAGTTAATTGAACTTTGTGATATAATCGTAGTATTTTTTCTTCTTTTGTTAAGAAAAAATGATTAACAAAATTGGTTTGTTTTCCATTTAATCACACAATAAATAATGCGTTAATTAAACTTACCTATTAACAAAATTAAATTCAACTGTAAATTGACAGCCATACGCAATTAAATTTGACGTAAACATATGTTATTTATAATTTATTAATCACAAACAGGTACATTCAAATTTAATTTTTCGCAATTAGGGCGTAATTGGTGTGGTGGTTAAAATTCAAAAGCTTCAACTTAGACATATTCACAATAAGTAGGTGTTGTTTTGTATACATTAAACGCCTGGTGTTGTCATATTGCTATGCTACCAATGGTTGTTGAAATCGGTTCTATTAGGACGTCTGTAAAAAAATAAAACGTAAAATGAGAAATGTATAAAAAGCAGTTAAAAATACATTAAGGAACTGGAATTCAAGCAAAAAACATTGTACAAGCGTTTTTGTAAAAACTGCAGAAAGAGGCAAACTTTATATAGATAAGTAGGTGGCACTGAAATGGAACAGTATATATAAGCATATAATAAATCCATGCGGAAAATACCAAAACTTTTTTGACATCGTTTTTAATATGTAAATTATTCGGTTGGTTTATTAAAACAAAATAACGAGATAATTTTTATACTAAAAATATGCAGGCATAAAAATAATTTCCTCGATGCATCAAAAGAAGTTACACAAGTAAGACAAAAATATGAATGATATTTTTGTTGCTATTGAATTTTTATAATCCCCATTTCTTTTAATTGAAATTGAAATTAGTTACAAAACTTTGTTTATATGGTCAGCAAAAATAAATTAATTTTCCAAATCACAAATTAAACCTAATAACTACATAAACGCTTCGATAACACGTTATTCTGAACTAAATTAACATGTTTTAAAACAGTACCAAATTTAAAAAAATTAGTGAAACATTCTGAGTGGTTCCCACATTATTTTTTTCGGCCGCCGTTTTGGTCAAATAACTCCTTTCCAGAGCTAATCAGCGCTAATTAGGTACTATTTAAAAACAAAAAAAAATTATTTTATTTTATGTTTTTTTTTATTTTCCTATTTTTAACTGTCTAAATAAAAAAAAAAACAAAATACTTATCTACTGATATTTCTTTAGAAAGTTAAAAAAACACATAAAAAACCTGTAATCATTTTAAAATAATTTTTACTTATTAAGTTTAAGCAAAAAATATTGTTTTTTATATGACTAGCTGCTTTTGGTTAAATTGGAAATTTACAGTTAGTTTATAAAACACACTGAAACAATATTAAAAACACCATCAACTTTTCCGACGCAATTATCTTTAGAAAGATGCCGCTATTTATCATTTATAACTGGTTAGAACTAAATCAAATTTCGAAACTTAACGCATGTCTTTATTGGCTACCTTTCCGCAGAATTTCATCAGAATTTGTCAATTATTCTCATTTTTTTGGTATCAAAGCTCAATTTTTGTAAATTTTTCGGCATATACGACAATTTCGAATTAAAAAAATTTGTGTGAAAAAAAATTTTGCAGACGTGTTTGATTTCATATATAATTAATGAAAACAGAAAAATCAATAAAAAAATAAAAAATAAAAAACTCATTAAAAATAATTTTTAAAGCTACAGTTTTTATTCTTTTATATACTGTAAATTTATAAAATTAAAATAAACAAAACAAACTCCATATTTTTGAGAAATGAATGAAGCCGAAGTCAATTAAAGGCTGGTTCATACTTATGTAAAAACGTCCTTTTAAAGAATGAGGAATGATTTGCATACAATGTTATCTAATTTGCATGACAATAGTTGACTCGCAGTTGATTGGTCGTTCCGTATGATGTTCTGTTTAGTAATAGTACTTTCAGTGGTTTTTGCGCGATTTTCTAACAAAAAAATTAAAGTAATTCTACAGTTGCGATCGTACTTTCCACGCACCTCAATATCTCTTACGTGACTTCGGTCGATTTAAGATTTAAGGCTGGTTCATACTTATGACAAAACGTCCTTTGGACTTTGTCCAAAGGACAAAATCCAAAGGACAACGTGTTCATACTTTCTTGTCCTTTGGATTTTTCCTTTTGGATTTTGTCCTTTGGACAAATTTGTCCAAAGGACAAATTTTAAGTAGCGTTCATACTTCGTTCAAAGGAAAAAGTCCAAAGGACGTTTTGGCTTTTCTAAAATTGTCCTTTGGACTTTGTCCAAAGGACGTTTTGTCATAAGTATGAACCAGCCTTTAAGATAATAACCCAGGTAATGCTAATTTAAAAATGCGAATTTTAAAATTTCCAATTCTGAATTTCAGAAAATCAAACTCATCAAATCATCATAATAATTTTTTTACTGACTTTTTTTGTTTTAAAAACATTACTTTCATATTGTTTTAATTGTAAAATTAATTTGACTTAAGTTTAAAAAAAACTTGTGGTTAAAAAACATCAAACTATAATGAGATAATTAAGTCCGAGTTTTTTGTCCATCAATTTAGGATGATGTGGTCGTTAAATTGTTAAAAGACATAACAAGACAAAAATCCTGCAATCAACCAGTCATGTTAAGTATACATTGTGGTTCGGATATGGTTTGGTTTAAAGTGCGTTCGGAACTGTCGAAACATAATTTTTTGTTGGAAAACCGTGCAAAAACTGTGAACGTACTATAACTGAAATAACTACTCTCTAAAAAGTGGCCCTAAAAAATTCGTTGAAAAAAAGTCGTAAATTACATTTTGATTAAATTAACGAAATAAGTAGGTTAGAAAAGTGTTGCTATAATATTAAACCGAAATTCCACGAGGTAGCGACAAATCAAAAAAACAAAAGACTTTCAGGCTACTTTACAAAACCATTCCATAAAGCAAAACATATCGAACATAAATAAAATACTATATGACATTATGAGGGTACTTAAAATTCTGACGTGGCTAATGACATGGTATAAATAGAATATAAAATTTTTCTTAAACACAGTCTACAGTAAATATAATAAATAATTATTTAGACAGATTTGTTTAAATTTCAGTGCGCAATATTTGATAAAAAATCACAGTAACCCATAACAATTATTATATTAAATAAATAATTGAAAAAACCATGCTCGCAGCAACCTTTTACGATCGCAAAATTGTAACTTTTTAATTGAAAGGTTGTAGTTGTATGTGTTAAAAAACAACTATAATTTGGAAAAAAGAGATATCTTCGTGATTTGCAAAGATTATTGTGAGCTTTTTTTTTAATTATTAATCTCTACAACTATAAAAGAACCACAACTGGGTTGTGTAATTGGTTCATTGAATAAAAAGTCAAAATAATATGGTCTAAGTTTGTTTATTTAGTGAGCTACACCTCAAACTAGTCCACCTGTTGTTTGTCCTAACATACACCCGGTGTAAAATCGCCCATTTTCCTGCTCTGTTCAAAGGCATTTTTAAGAATAGCTGGCCTACCACTTTTTTAAGTTGAATTTAAAAAAAATAATAAAAAATTGCAGGTCTGAGCTTACTCCTTAATCTCCATTGTATTAAACTAGCACTGTAGCGTATATTGTAAAATAAATGTTACCTGCGTAGAGGTGGAGACTTCGTACATAAAAAATTCCTGCAGTTGAAGCACCAATTGGTACGTCATGATGATCAAGCACGTGACAAAAACCACCAACCAGAACATTCAAACAGCTGGCGTTCGCGCGGCGGCCGCGTGCGAAATCCCAGGTGGCAAGTACTTAGGTAGTGAGAGTCAATAAGCACCTGCTTCTTGGACCTCTTAGGCTTGTTAGGCTTGGCGAAGACACTGGAAAATGCTTTTTTCCACGATGCGTGTGCATGATGATTACGCTGAGACATTTGGAGATTATAATTTTTTGCCGGTTTATCGATTATATAGCTTAGGAGTGTTGGTTAAATAGGCATTTTAAGTAGTTTTTGAATAAAAAAAGAAACACAATTAGCAATACATGTATAACCTTGGTTCAGTTACGTATTGCTCAGATGCGGATGGAGGTTACAGGTTTTTGGAGGTTAGAGGTTGGAGTGAGATAACGGCTATTTTAAAACGACTTTAGATCAGATAATTCAACAGTTTTTGTAGATTTCTTTCAAAAAAAAAAAATTCAAATTAAAAACTACGCCGATTATTTTAGCGGCGGCGTGACCCAGTATACCTCTCGCTCGAGGAAGATCGCACAATGACAGTCTTCGCAGATTTTGCAGTCGTCGGGGGTAACTAGGGCAGGACGGGGGTAGGAAACATCCAGAAGGTATTTGTTACTCCACATATACGTAGTAAGGAACCGAAATCCCCAGGAGAAAATACAAGCTCGGTCCATTGATCGAATAAACATATTGTTATTAACTCCAAGACTTATGGTCATTCGTTAGTGGCAACCAGCCTTTTGCCGAAACAAACAGTAGCGTTTGTGTAAGATCGACACGATACTCAATTTACTTCAGTGACTAACCACCTGGTGGAGATTACTTTTTACGTTTACGTTTTAGTTAAACCGCGCAAGAAACTTTAACACACGGACTCTGCAGAAAAAACCGAACAAACATTTTTACCATTACAACCCCCACCAACCTAGTGCTAACTTTACTTGGGTAAAAGAACAGAAGCCCGAACGCGGACCAAATTAGGACCAATTAACCAAGCTTCCCGCCCAATGAGCGTATGTTCTCTCCTTTGGTGATTGGTTTTTGACCTTTTAACCAATTAGCGGTAACCACGTAAATAACCACCATTTTTTAACACGCACCCTTACCACACAGCACCACTCAGCGCCAACTCCGCACCATTATTCATGTGGAACTGGAAGTGTGGAGTGACCATAGTGTACTGAAAAATAGACCGTCACTCCGTTTTTAGGCACCAAAAATTATTTTTGCAACATTAATTAGATTTAACAAAATTCACTTATATATACACGACAACGTTACCAAATTAAGCATTTTTAACACATTTACAGAAAGAAACACCCAGATGAGTCGCCCACTGGTAAACCGACCGAAATAACCGCGGGGAAAAGGGATCGGCGAGGCCCCACGCTACATATCATTGCAAAGTTTAAAGGCTGGGGAATGTCATAAAGATGTTGAAATTAAAATTTAAAAAAAAAATTCATGGACATCCTAATGCTGGACAACGTTTTTTCACTAAAAAAGGGAATGACCTTCCTCCCCAACCAAAAAAAAAAGAATTGGGCTAAATGAGATATCTGTAGCGACAAACGGTAAGGGTGGCCGGAACTGCCTGCTACACTTGTGGGCGGTTTAATCCCTTTGCGTGTTGTGCGCACAGAAAATTTGAATTTATTTTACTTAGCTTATTTTAAAATGACCGCGGGTAAAATTTAGCCAGGTATAGCGACGGTAAAGCATTAGGCAGGTCCCTACCTGCTTCGCGACAAATAAATGTGTAATTTTGGGAGGGTTTTTAGGTACGGACGTGGACTGGGGTCAGCGGCCCGCAGGCGGCTACTAGAGAGACACCCTTGTGATTCATTTTATTTTGTGGTTATTGTATTACTGTCTTTTACGTACTGTGGCGAATAATGAATTGTTTTTAACACAAATACATGCAACCCTCTGAACCGGTTATCGAGTACCCCAAGAGGATTTTTACCCCTCCTACTGTTTGGAATAAAGAATTGTTTTTAACACAAATACATGCAACCTTCTGAACCGGTTATCGAGTACCGCAGAGGGATTTTTACCCCTCCTGAGAACAAAGAGAACAACAATAGAGACTGGTTTTATAAACATTTTATTTATTAAAAATGAGCACCCACATTTAACAATTTTAAAACTATTGCAAAAAACATATTTTTAGCAGCAAAATTACAGTTTTAAAACCCTTTAAGACTTTTTGCAGGAAAGACAAAAAAACAAATTTTACTTTGTGGAAAAGTAAAACCAACACAACTTTTGCAAGCTTTTAGGGAATATTTTGGGGGTTGATTACCGGTTATAACGATTTATAAAAATTTACTAGCCAATCAGGTTTTTGGGATAAAGACGGTAGCTTTAAAACAGAAGGGTCTAGTGGGAACCAACGCTTACCCGTTCAACCAGAAAACCCGCAAGGGCAACACAACGATACATAAAAAAATTTACAGAAAGACACATATATGAAAACATTTTACCAATTTTACACTGAAATTACACACTCAAAATATAAACACTTTTAGAAAAATATACACTTTAGAAACACACTTTACGATTTTCAAACAAAAGTACCCAATAGGGATGATGGTTACAGGTTTTTGGAGATTAGAGGTTGGAGTGAGATAACGGCTATTTTAAAACGACTTGAGATCAGATAATTCAACAGTTTTTGTAGATTTCTTTCAAAAAAAAAAATATGCGCATTAAAAACGACGCCGATTATTTTAGCGGCGGCGTGACCCAGTATACCTCTCGCTCGAGGAAGATCGCACAATGACAGTCTTCGCAGATTTTGCAGTCGTCGGGGGTAACTAGGGCAGGACGGGGGTAAAATTCCAGAAGGTATTTGTTACTCCACATATACGTAGTCACGAACCAAAATCCCCCAGGAGAGAATACAAGCTCGGTCCATTGATCGACTAAACCTATAGTTATTAACTCCAAGACTTATGGTCATGCGTTCGTGGCAACCAGCCATTTGCCGAAACAAACAGTAGCGGTGGTGAAAGATCGACACGATACTCAATTTACACTTTTTCATTGACTAACCACCTGGTGGAGATTACTTTTACGTTTACGTTTTAGTTTAAACCGCGCAAGAACCTTTAAAACACAACCGTGCAGAAAAACCGAACAAACATTTTTACCATTACAACCCCCACCAACCTAGTGCTAACTTTACTTGGGTTGCAAAGGACCGAAGCCCGGGAATCACAACCAATTAGGACCAATTAACCAAGCTTCCCGCCCAATGAGCGTATGTTCTCTCCTTTGGTGATTGGTTTTTGACCTTTTAACCAATTAGCGGTAACCACGTAAATAA
>JASAMX010008469.1:0-13474 GCA_030248175.1 Microlaimidae sp. YZB2_3
TGACTGGTTTTCTTCTGATCCTGATTTGAAAACGAAGGGTTGAAAGGTGTTGTTTCGCTTCGTTTTGCATTCCCATCACGTGCAGGCCCGTTCTTTAAGGTGTGGTTTAATTGATTACGTATATGAAGTTTGGATGAACTTTCAAATGAAAAAACACCCGCAATAAAATTATTATTTAATTTATTTTACTATTTAAGGCATATTAGACGTCAAGTGGTATGAAAATAGGGAGACCATCTTATCAATAATATTAAATCCATTTTGCGCTATCTAAATTAGCCAATAAAACTTCAAAGCTCCTAAATTTATGAATTCTGATTCAGACCTGTGCACGGTCTGAAAATACCCCCTCCCCAAAAAAAAAATATTAGTGGCTGTGCCCCCTCCCGTTTTATTCCCCCTGCCAAAAATGAAAAATACCAAAGATGATGGCGCTATTTTTGACCTATTATGACGCCATAATCGCTAAATTTTTGCAATTATTAGCTCATCTAAATGCGTTTTAAGCCATTTTAAACCTATTTTTACTTAAATTTCGCTTCTTTGTCCCTTTTTTTCTATTTGCATGCTTTTTTTGCTTTTTTTCTCTTTTTTCCTTTTTTCTTTCTCCCCTGCTTGTCCATCCCCCAGTCCCCCACCCCCATTTTGAAATGTCCCCCCAGCCCCAATAAAAACCCGGGGGAGTACACAGGCATAGTTGAACATGGTCAAAAAGCTAGGCGGGTGTTTACCCCGCGTAAATGACATTTCAAAATCTAGGGGGGTCGAACCCCCCTAGCTTTCTAGGGGGGTCGACCAGGGGTGGAGGATTTTGAAACCTAGAGCGGGATCAAGTGAGGTCCAATTTCCGAAACAAAATACTTTTAAACCATTAAATGTTTAATAATAGTTTTTTTTATAAGATAATACTACATTTTATTGAATAAAAAGCGATATTTATGTATAAAAAGTGTGTAAAAACATGAATTTGTAAAAAACAATTCACGTTTTTGGAAGGAAATTTAGTATAAAAAAAGTACTTAAAATTTTCTCGAGAGGGGAGGGGTTCAGAATTTAAAATCTAGAGGAGGATCAGGGGTAAAAAATTCGAAAATTTGGGGGGAGGGGCGTAGACCCCACCCCCTTGTTCATCTATGTACACAGGTATGCTGATTAATTGATACAAGTGACGCAAAATAGCTTTGGTTTAATAGATTACTAAATAGTTATAGCTCATTTTTCCCCTAAACAATAACCAGTCGTCTGATTTGTCTTTATCGTATTGAATAACCAGTCGTATTGAAATGTATAAAAAAAAGTTAATTTTAGGTTAATATGGATTATTTGGACAGTCATGTGCTTCAAGTGATTCTTGTAGCTCCCAATCACCCATTGGTCACCGGGTTGAACCAACAAAAATCGGGATTGGTCCTTTACGAAAAGGACAAAGCATCCCCAGTCTTCGTTTCAAGGTACAGTGTGCTGTGCGTAGTGACGGACAACTATGATTTAGTTTATTATGTAATTACGTGTTTAATTTTTCACATTCAATTTTAGCGCAAGTTTTGTTACTTATCATGTATATAATAATGTGGCAGTCTTTAAAAAATACTATTTGCTAACTTTCATTGTAGTCAACAAATGGACCGGAGTGGGATTAGTCATAAAATTGAACAAATCGCCCGAGTAGAAAAGACGAAATATTCTTTCGAAGTTCCGGAATCGGTGGCAAAACCGCGAGCCAAAGGGACGCCAAAGACAGCAATACTTTCCGCGGAGAAAGCGCACATACTTAAAAGCTCGAGGTATACTTGTACTTTCGTTTCAACTCTATTGACTTTTTAATAAACACGAATTTTAGAAGCAAGTCAATGGATTTGGGAAAGGTTGGAATTTTGTTGATTTTATTTATTTATTGTGTAAACCAAGTAGCTTCAAAAATTCCAAGCCACGTTTTCTCAAAAGAAAAAAGAATAATCCGTACATGGGTAAATGGTTCAGTCCAGAGTAATAAATGAATAATGTTTTTGTAAAAATATCTAAAAATATTTAAAACGCTGGGAAAAATCAACAAAAATAAAAACATATTGTAAGAAGAGAATGAAAAATTTCGTTCGAATTATTGTTAAAATGATAAAAACATTGTTACAAAAACAACAAGAATTTTGCGTGGTGACTCTGCCAACGTTGCAGTTATAAATGATGAACTAAAAATGGAAAACATTCCGTGCGAAAATCTTTCAGCGGAAATAGCGTTGCAGGATTTTTTTTACCCCAAAAAAAATTTGGGGCGTTGCACGTTCCATTACTAAAAACGCTAAAGACAGGGTATTTGAGGTATACCCCAAAAAAAATTTGGGACACCCCCCCCCCTCCCAAAAAAGAAAATCCGGGAGGCTGTCCACCTATTCCTGGAACTGTATAGGATTGGATGAGATAAATAATAAACTACACTTCTTCAACGGAATCTTAATGACTGATCGTGACAAGTTGATATAAGTTTTGATTGCTAAACACTCTTCTAGACTTGAAAAGCAAAATTGAAGAGACTTAAAGAAAAATCGTTTTAAACATGTTTTCCTCACTATTTTTCAAAATTAAGTGATTAGCGGTTAACGCCCATTTTACCTCTTCTTTCTTAAAGTTTTGGATGTTAATCCCCCGCTTCAATATGTCATGTTGTATTAGTTTATAGCGTTCGTTATTATGAATTCACTATCTGATTAGTTAAATAGGCTTACGAACATTTTGCTTTTTTTTTGTTTAGTGAGAATCGGATAATCCAGTATCAAGTGACGATGCAGGATCTAGTTTCCACCCTTTCCTACATGTTCAAGCACGAAATTGCTCTCAAGAAAAAAGTAGGAGGGGAACAGTTGGATGCACTGACTCTATTTCTGGAGCTGCTCAGTAAAGTAAGTAATATAAGTAAAGTAAGTAAATAGGGGTTATTGAATAGGTGTTTTGGGACATTTTTCTTAGAGATAGTTAAAAATAATAAAATAAAATTTTGTATATCAACGTTTTGATCAGAAACGGATCATCCTCAGGGTCCAAAATAATTTTTTTCGTCAATTTATATCAAATAACTTCTATTTTGAATCACAAACGCTATTTAATCTCGTGGAAGAGTTAACCATAACCTCGAATTTAAAAAGGGGAGGGTTAAAAATCCCAAAAAAAAAAGTATTTTTTACCATTAATGTTCCTGGGCTTAACAACGGAGCTCCAAAGCATGTAATTTAAAGATAAGTAGGAAGGGACATCACATTAATCTTACTGTTTTTTGAAATGCATTTTACCCATATATCGTATATTAATTTTAAAGAATAAAAATTTTAAAAAATTTAAACAAAAAACGGGAGAAAGAAAAATAGGTCTAAAATGGTTTAAATGTAATAAAAATAGGTTTAAAATGGCGCCATAATTTTTGAGTACTTTATTATTTTTAGGCGGGATGGGGCAGGGAAATAAAACTTACGGGGGCATAGGTGTTTTTTGGGGGGGACAGAGGGGTGCACCCCCCCTAGAGCTAAAATTTTGGACCCCCCCCCCTAGAAAAAATTCAGGGCCCTCTCCCCCCAAAGCTCGAGAGCGGTCCGGCCTGACCCCCCCTAGCGAGGCTGACCCCCCTCCCCCCCCCCTCCCGACCAATTTGGAAGTATATTTTTTTATTTACTGTCAAAAACACGGGTTTTTAGTTAAAAACAGTGTTTAAATACACTTTTTAGGCCTAAATAGGCTGTTTTAATACATAAAATTCAATATTAGACCTAAAAACACTTAAATTATTGAGTTAAAAAAAATTTGCTAAAAATTGGACCCCCCTGACCCCCCCCCCCCTAAATTTGAAAATCTCGCACCCGGGGTCGACCCTCCCTAAAAAGCCAAGGGGGGGTCCCGACCCCCCTGGACCCCTACCTAAAAAATTTTGGCCTTCCACCCGGGGGTGGACCCCCCCTAGCGGACCCGACCAAAAACACCTATGTACGGGGGGCACAGCCACTAATCTCTGGTGGCATTTCTAATTTAAAAATTGCACAAGTTTAACTTAATTGTTATTATTTTTAATTCTACATCAACACCAGTGTTGGTATACAGTATTAGGCGGTCATTATGGAATATCCATAGCTTGCCCTTTTCTGTTCTTAAAAAAGCATAATTCGGCGCAACAATTATGTATAATTAATCACAACTTTAATTATAGTACTTTCCCGGTTCTACTCCGGTCCAAAGGCTGTTGTTCAGAGTTCACAACTGGGTGAGAGAGCAGGCAGGTGAGGCGTCCGAACTGAACGTGGAGAAATTGATGGATTTCTACGAAAAAACCAACGTAATTTATTTTGTATTAGTAAACCTTATTTTAGATTGCATTGAATGTCGTAAATGGAAGAAAAAGTTGAGTTTTGCTTTCTTTGTAGGCTTATTTTAAAACGTTTATCTACACTGCAAGCTGCAAAGTATACGTATTGCGGACACCGTCAAAGAAACGCTGCGCTTGTTTCAAGAAATTTTACAAAAGCATGACGTGTGCGATACGATAACCGTATTCACGAAACCCTCGAACCCACGCCGGCGTAGACGCGCCAGTTTCGTGAATACGGAGATTTATCTTGTTGTTGTCGTTTGTCAGTAACCAGAGTTTCGTTCAACCCTGGTTGGTTCCGTCCAGCACGCTCCTCGCCTTACTCAACCTCTCTTCCCAATCTCGGAAGAGACCAGCAACCGCTGCGGTGTTCGCCCAAAGGTTCTCTGGTCCCAAGGTCGTGTTAATGTTTGTGCATGTGAAAAGATGTTGTGTTGTGTGTGTTGGTGTTTTGCATAGCGGGCAGTTTGGTGATTTGTGTTGTGTAGGATTGATTTTGTGTAGGTAGGAGTAGAGGAAAGGAGATTTCCCCGCCCTGAGTTGGGCGAGGGTTCTCCTGACCCCGCGAGAAAGTTTTTCTTCTTCGTTACTTATTGCTAGTGCTTTTGTTTGAAGTATTGGGTTTATTGGATTGTTGTTAATAGCTACTGGTTGGCTGTGGCGACTGACATACCACGTTGAATCATCACCGTTGATTTTACTTTATAACCCTAACTTTACGTTTATAACATCTCCTAGACATAGCTGGCATCCTCCCGGATTTTGGTGGGAGGTATAGCCGACCCCCGAAATTTAAAGGGTGTCCCAAAAAATTTTTGATGTGTACCTCAAATACCCCAATTTTAGCGTTTTTAGTAGTGGGACCTCCCAAATTTTAGGGGGGGTGTCCAGGGTACCCCCAAATTTTAGGGGGGTGTTGGTTATAATCGGAATTTTCGGGGGGTATAACCCCCAGGCCCCCAACCCCCCTTCCTCTCCCGCCCACCTATGCTACTAGATCTATATTTTTATAGGTAAGTGTCAGACCTGTGCACGGTCTGAAAATGCCCCCCCCCCGTTTTATTGGAGGATTTGCCCCCCCCGCCAAAAAATGAAAAAGTACCCTAAAAATATGACGCCATTTTTGACCTATTATGACGCCATCATCGCGAATTTTTTGCAGTTTTTAGCCTATTTCAATGTATTTTAAGCCATTTTAGACCTATTTTTACCTTATTTCCGCTTTTTTGTCCCTTTTTTCCATTTCCCTTCTTTTTTTCTCTTTTTTTTCTCCTTTTTTTCTCTTTTTTTTTCTTTCCCCCTGCTTGCCCCCCCGTTTTATCGTCCCCTTGGTTTCAAAAAAGTTGCCCTCCATGCTCCCGCTGTTTTGGAATTCCCCCCCCCCCCCCGGGGTTTTAACCGGGGGGGGGGGGGCAGTGCACATGTCTGAAGTGTAATGCGTCTTCTCAAAAAAATAACTGTACTGCCACTGCCACTATTATTATTAATCCCGATCCATACTCCACTAAAATTTGGGTTAATTAAAGCACTGTAGAATAAACAAAGTTTTCAGCTGCATCAAAATCGTTTAAAACTTACTTACTAAGCACCAATTTACCCATGTATTTACGGATTATTCTTATAATAATATTATTACGGAGTTCGTAGTGTTATAATTTAATAGATTTTTGTTTTAAAGCAATAACTTTATTTTCATGTTCTGCGTTTTAGGAAGAGCTGGGCCGACCGTTGCCAAACAACGTGGCCTGGAAGGCGTGCGTGGGGTCGGAACCTAAATACCGCGGCTACCCTTGCGGCCTGTGGACCCTTTTTCACACGATTACCGTGCGAGCTTACAAATTGGACGGCCAAAGTAACTCTTTTGTCAAATCATTGATATCATTAAAGAAGTGATTAAATAGTGCTTTGTATGTTTTGTTATGTATGTCTGTTGGAATGTTTGTTGTGTAGTTGTTTTGAAAAATTGTTTGCTTTTTGAGCCTGATGAGTGCAGGATGGTGTGTTAAGTAGTTGGGTGGATTGTTTGTGTACATGGCTGCCAATTTTGCTTGTTTTGCGTGGAGTTTAATGTGTGTTGCTATTGGGAGCACTTTAGCCTTTGTGTGATGATGTGTGTGGGTTTGTGTCTGTGGTGTGCCCTGTTGCGACCCTGAGAGCTGTGTTTTGTATTGTTTGCAGTTTGTTTATTTGTGTGCTTGATGTTGTGGGGCCCCAGACTGTGCTGGCGTACTTGGTTATTGGTCGAGTGATTGCCTTGTCTCTGTGTGTAAGTGTTTCTTTTGGTTTACCCCACGATGTTGCTGTGATTGAGTTTATGATTTTCAGTATTTTGCGTGCTTTGCTGTGTGTATTGGCTTTGTGTGTGTGTTAAATGTGAGCTTGGAGTCAAAAGTGAGCCCCAAGATTTTTGGGTTTTTGGTTATGATGAGTGTTGTGTTGTTTGTTTGAGTGATAGTTGTGTGTTGTACTCTGCAGGGTCTGGTGTGAATAATGTGGATGTTGTCTAGCTTGCATTTAGTGTGAGTTGTTTTTTTTCCATGTTTTATTGCGGTAGGTATGCGGGTATTGTTGTTGTCTACGTGATGGTTGGGCGTGATTCGTATATTGTTTGACGTCTGCATAGTTATGAGTGTACGGTGGGGTGGTCATAGAGAACAAGGGGGGCAGGGGGGGTCCATCCCCCTGCCCCGAAAGGGAGCCCCCCAGAAAAAAATCCAGGCCCCCTCCTCCAACTCTTCCAACTCCACCCCGATCCCCTCTAAAAGAACCCGCCCCTCCCCGCTCGAGAAATAAGACTTATACTAAATTTCTTCCAAAACTGCATCTTAAACAACATAGTAATCCACACAAACACAGTCACAAATCACATTAATAACACTCTAATAAGCCAAATACTTCAATCAAAAGCACTAGCAATAAGCAACGAGGAAGAAAATCTTCCTCGTGGGGTCAGTACCCGATTTCAGTAGAGGGCACTAATGCAAAAGTGCCCCTTATTTGCTACGACTTTAGGGGCCCTTACGGCTGCGTCATTTCAGTAGACTTTTTTCGCATTAAAGTGCCCCTTTTTATAAGGGGCCCTAGCGCTATTTTTTAAGGGAGGTCGGGACCTCCCTAACTCGATATAAAAAATTAAAAATGATAACAATAAATCACATTAATTAGCAAAAAGAAAGAATACTTATTAAAACTAATTATTTAACAAAATATTAGTACATATTTTAACAAAAAATATACACATATTCACAAAAAACATTTTTATAAATTATATTGATGGTAAGTTTGTGGAGGAAAAATTTTACAGCTTTTTGATTCAACGACATTCAAGTTTTTTTATGATAAGAAAAACTTTAACCTGCTATATGATCATTCATCATAAATAGCTATTAAACTGTAACTGTACCACCATTTTTTCGATCAACTCTTTTTTTTACAAAATTTTTAATGATTGTGTTTAATTATTGGTTTTTATAGTATTCTGTTATATGTTATAATTCTAAACTTTGTCAGATAACGTAGAAAAATTTACAATTTTTTTAATGGGGTTTATTTTGTATGATATATTCCGAAAATCTTAGATAAAAAGCAGCGAAATAGTTTTATGCGTTATCTAGCCTGTTTTAAATACACAACCAGAATCATGCCTTTTGTTTTATAAATAAACGCATGGATTTCAACATCAAAAAAATTTTAAATCCTTCATGATTCACAAAATCAAAAAAAAACTACAAGAAACCTGTGTTATACTAATCAAGTAAAAATCAATTTTAAAAAATGTTTTTTATATAATAGTTTCTTTATTTTTTTATTAACACGAATATTTTTGTGTTTTTGATTAGTTTTCTTAATTTTTAGGTGTTTGAAAATAAAAAAAGTATTTAAAAACCATTAAAACCAATTCCATTGCGCCGCAAACTCAAGACAGTGTATAATGCCATGTTTTTATAACTGCGCGAAAGTTTTCAACGCGCGCATTAATCGATTTAGGGCGGTAAATAGGGGCCCTTTATTGCGTTAGGGGCACTTGAGTTAGGGGCCCTTGGCATGGCTCTACTGAAACGAGTACAAGGTAGTGCCCCTAACTCAAGGGGCACTTTTTTTCTTAGGGGCCCTTAAATTTAGGGCCCTCTACTGAAATCGGGTGCAGGAGTACCCTCGCCCAACTCAGGACGGGAAAATCTCTATTCCTCTACTCTTATCACGCAAAAGCAATGCCACACAATACACATCACCAAACTGCCCGCTATGCAAAACACACACAACTCAAACTCAACATCTTTTCACATGCACACACATTAACACGACCTTGGGACCAGAGGATCTCTGGGCGAACCCCGCAGCGGTTGCTGATCATAGGTCACCGAAGGGGGGGGGTGTGGGCGGGTCGGCCCCCCCCCCCCCTACGGCCTCTGAGACCTATCCCCCCCCTAAGGCCCATTTTTGACCCCTCCCCCCCCATCGACCCCTTGAACCCCTGACCCCCCCCCCCCCCCTAACGCCCATTATCGACCACCACCGCCCCCACCAGACAATCCCAAAAAATGCTTAAAAAATGGTCAAATTTCGTCAAAAAATTGTCAATTTTGGTCAAAAAAATGGTAAAAACACCCCAAGCACCCCCGGGTGTTTTTTTTCAAAAAAACACCCCGGGGTGTGACCCCCCCCCCTGGAGGACAAAACCCTCCACCCCCGGGGGTGTGGACCCCCCCCCCCCTGAGCCGTCGAAGGTCGGTGACCTATGTTGCTGATCTCCTCCGGGAGTGGGAAGAGGGGATGAGTAAGGCGAGGAGCGTCCCGGACGGACAGTTCCAGGGTTAAACGAAACTCTTGCCGTTGGCAAAAGATAACAAGTGATTAAATAATTATAAACTTGACCTTAGTAAAATATCATTACCTGGCACGAATTTTAAAATTTTTTATATATAATTACGGATTAAAGAAGTAAGGTTTGTTAAAGATTTAAGAATCCCATTTCTGAAGTATTGTACTTTATTCCTACTAGTTATTTTCCTCTGAGCTCCGAACTCTTGTACCGCTCAAAAACTACTGATATTTCAGCCTCAACTGAATTTATTATTCCAAAAACTGGTTTGATAAGCTTTTAAATGAGGTCGTTTTTATTAACTGGTTATGTAAAATGACAGTTGAAATTTTGTGGTTTTCTAACTTTGCGTTACCTACTGGAAGTTTTGTAAGATTCCTTTTATACCTAATCAAAGCTCGTTTTAGGTAAAAAAGACTTTTTGTTATTAAGTCGAGAATAAAAACTTTGAATAAAAATCATTGCTTAAAAATTATTTTCTGTTATGGGACATTCAAATTAGGTGTAATCAATAATTAAATAAATTTATAAGTCGAACGGACAAGAAATTTATGATTAGTATACCTAATTCCAATATAAAAAGACCAATTTTGTAAACAATCCTTGTTAATATTGTTATTACCAGGCCCTAGTGTCCAGGAATGTTGCTATGTCTGTTGGTCGTTCCCAGAGATCCAATGTTGATGGAGTTGTTAGATGTTGGGTTGTGGGCAGTTGAAAATGTGAAGGCCATGGTGAGGTCTTTGATTGCAGTCTGAGTATAAATTTTTCATTTTTCTATTGATTTTATTTTGGTAAGAAAAGAGTTTGTGAAAGTAGCCGGGCCAGGGTTGACCTGGCTGATCTGGGTAGTTGTAGTTCATAGTGGTGAATTTTCAATAAGTGGGTTCTTAGAAGAGAGTTTGGCTGAAGTTGTTTGATTATTTCTTTTGTAAAGTAAGTGTGAATATTGTTGTTAGTTTGTTTTGCTGTTAATTTAAGGGGGTAAAAGCTGTCGGCAATTGGGCGGTATTTTACGATTCTTGTTAAAATTCTTTACCATGAAACATGGCATTGAGCCACCAGGACCGTGCTGACCTTCGGGCAGCACCCAACGGGCCTTCGGGTACCACCTGCTTGCTGGATCTTTTCTCTCATAGAAATGAGTCCAGGTTGGCATGGCTATAGAAAAACGTTGTTGTACGTCGGCCACACATGGCAGTTTTGCATCTAGCAAACCAGTGGACAAATACAGCTCTATTGTGTGTGGAGTTTGTACCACTGGCCTTGCAGGAACACCTATACCGCCCATGTACGACGTTAAATAGTAAGATCAATGTAAGGCGACTTAAAAAATTCTTTAGACGAAGACCTCGGAATGAGTGAACACTGCATGCAGTGAACACTCTAGCGGTAAAGGTTGCCAACGTTATTAATGTTGGACGAAGAGTCTCAACCATAGGGGTGAAACTTTTTCGCCCCTCCTGGCTTGTCTTAGCGCCTGCCCTTTGCATAATCTGCATAGGGAAGATAAGTTTCAGGTAATGCAACAACAACAACAACCATGAAACGTGGGACGTCGGCGCAATAAACCCTTCTCCCTTTCCTTCCTATTCCAAAGTGGGGTAAGGGATTAGTCCAGTTTTGTATAAAAAAAGAAAAAAATACTTTTAGCTATATACCTGCAGCTGCAAGCCTAAACGAGGGTATCCTAAATAAATCCGATTTCTTAATAGTCAACGGATGTGGATGAAATTTAGAATTGTAAAAACAAAGCGTAAATAGTCAAAAACTTGATTTTTAAATTTTATTTGGACTATTACAAAATAAATGGGTACATTTAAAAAAAATTCAGTGTGTAAAAATAGTTTACCCGCTCCGTTTATTGTTTTGTTTGTTTTTTTTTTTGGAAGGGGGGTTCGTTCCGGTGATCCGGTTGATTTGTTACTAATCGAACCAGATTTAAAATTTCGAAACCTGTATTTTGCAAAATATTTTTACAATCGGTGTATTATTAGATAAATAACTAAACATTGGTTTTACTTTTAAAACATAATCGAATTAAAAATCATTTAAGTTCTGATATATTTTGTTTCATTTCAGAACCTACTTTTCGGCCGCAACAGGTGCTAGAAGGCATTCACGGATACATTTGGAACTTTTTTGGCTGTCGTGAGTGCGCTGGGAATTTCCACAGAGGTGCCTTAAACATTCCGCAGCTCGTCCACGCCCCGAAGGACGTCGTTTTATGGTTGTGGGTAGGTCATTCTTCTTCCTGTTGTTTTTATACGTTCTATTATTCCGCTGTAGAATTTATTTTTGCCTTTTTTAGTCTCCAAGATCCCCTAGTCTTATTTGTTTATAAAGCGCGCATTGCTGCTAGGAATTTTAGAAAACACATAAAAGGCTAAAATACCCAACCAACTTACCTGTGCATACCTCCAAGTTCCCCGTTTTATTTATTTTTGAAGTATCCCATCCCAAGTGACAAACGCATTCACAAAAATAGGATGACCGAAGATCTTCGGCGCAACTTGTCCTTGCGTAGCTGGTCTAAGTTTCAAATTTTAACCAGGCGGGGCGGGCGCCCCCCCGCCCCCCGAAATGGTCGCCAGATGGTAAAATTTGAGGGTTTTGAGAAGCTAAAATCCAAAATTTTCTAGTGCCTCGCTGTCGCTCGGCGCCAAACTATAAAATAGTTTTGGTAACACCCCCAAAAAGCAAAAAAAAAATTTCTGCTTCGCTTCGCTCAGCGGTCAAGTGCCATAATATAATATATTATCAATAGCGAGAAATATGCATATTATGCATATTTCTCGCTATTGATCTTGCCTAAAATGTTATTGAAAAAAATTCAATAATTTTAATAAACAATAAGTGTATACTACACATGAAGCAAAACAAACAATCATATTTGTATTTTGATTTGTGTATATGCCTTTCTCTCTCCTAAATTTTCCTGCCGCCTATATAGCAATGGTTTGGTGATTTTTTTTTCATATAGGTACCGCAAAAAACATGGAGAGGCTGCTATTATCTGCTTTAGTGTGCAGTGTGGGTGTAGCCAGGTGGTCTTAACAGTCTCTAAATCCTTTTTTGTGGAACCCAGGATCTTTCAATGTCTGCTAATGTAATTTTTAACTAAAAAATCATGTTTTTACTGCTAAAAACACTAGATATTAGGTTATTAGGTCAAAAACAATGTATATACAGCTTTATCTAAATTTATCCCTGCTTTTTTGAACCTTTTCAAAAATTAGAGGGAGCTCCGCCCCGACCCCCCCCCCCGAATTTTTTTGTACTAAAATCCCCCCCCACCCCCCCCCCCCCCCCCTTCCCAAAAAAAAAGAAACCCTGGGTACGTCCTTGATTAAACCTGATTTTATTTTTTCAGAGTGCACACAATAGGGCCAACAATTTCACGAAACACACAGGGAGCGAAGATCCGTCTTTCAGCAAGCAGCAATTTCCGCCGGTAGAACTTTGCGACAATTGCCGACTGGGAATGTCAGCGCCGCCCGGGGAAATCTCGTACACGATCAAATGGGACGAGAACAAGGTAGGCTTGGAAATGGCGATTTTTTTCGGCTCCGGTGCGATTTTTTCGAACAGCTCCAGCGCTCTGTTTTTTAAGTTTGTTTTCTGAATAATTAAAGTAAATGTCACAAATGGGCATGTCCGCCCTTCACTTCCGACAGAAATCTCAAACACGATCAAATGGGACGAGAACATCGCCCTTTTTTTCAAAGCTCCAGAGTACTCAAGGAGCTCCGGTCCGAAGTTCCGCTTTCTTTTTGAGCTAATTTTTTTGAAAAATAAAAAAAATGTCACCATTACGGACTGGGAATGTCCGCGCCCCCTCGTAGACGTTCAGTAATAATGAAAAACAAAGGGAAACTGGGAGGTTGTGATGTTTTCCGGATATCCGAGTCGTCTCTGGCGCTCTGCTTTTGAGCTCAATTTTGGAGAATTAAAAAATCAATTGCCGTAAGGGCATATCCGTCTCCCCCGGATAAATATCATACATCCTCACAAATGGGACGAGACCAAGATAGGGCGGAAAATGATGACCTTCTCCCGGAACATTCAAGAAGTTCTGGAGATCCGTTTTATCGAGCTAATTTTCTAAACATTTACTATCAATATTGCCGCTTAGGAATTTCCGCGCCCGGAGAAATCTCCTATACAATCAAATAGGACAAGAACAAAGTAGATTGGGATTTTTTTTTTGTAAAGCACTCGAATTGTTCTAGAGCCCCGCTCTTTTTTTCAGCTACTTCTGAATGATATTATTGGAAAATGTCGCAATGCCGCCTGAGCATTCCTTT
>JASAMX010008471.1:0-11557 GCA_030248175.1 Microlaimidae sp. YZB2_3
AAAGATAAAAGAATTTATGTTGCAAAGGTCACGAAAAGTAACATACTTACATGACAACAGAACATTAAAGAATTATCACAAACATAAAAAAGAATCGAATATTAAAAATACATTGTGAACGTAGACTGAACAGTAGAAATAAGTAGAAACATTTAACTTATGTGCTAGAAAAACTAGACACAAAAAATCTGTAAACACAAACAAAAAAACTATCATAAAACAGAAGGAAAATCTATTTAAAGACATAATACAATTTATAAGAACAAAAAAATTATATATTAAACTAAATAAAATAGCTAGTGGAACACATTTTTTTACTTTAAAAAAAGGTAAAAATTTGTTGATTTATATGTGTGTACTGTTTATTTAAAAAAATTGAAAAATTTGTATTTGCAAAAATTTTTATTAGAAGCTTAAAGTTAAAAGCTTTCGACAAAAAATGCTTAATGATTTAGAAAAAACAACATCACGTGGGAGATTGTTCCACAAAGATAAAATGCGATTTGTAAAAAAAAATTTTGATATATCTAATCGAAAATGACTTCCTTTTAGTTTAAGGCCATTGGATCGAGTTTTAAAATTATGATCAATTTGTAAAAACTTATCAGCTGGCAATTCAGTGAGGTTATTTAATAATTTATAGCAAAAAACAAGATCGTTGCGCGTTCTGCGTGTTTCAAGTTTATCAAGTCCTAAATTTTTTAGTCTATCGGTATAACAAGCATAAGGAAAGTTGCATCTTGAATACAATCGCCGGGTAAACGTTCGTTGAACTTTTTCTATACATTCCTTATCTTTTAAATACTTAGGATTCCAAACATAAGTTTCAAATTCCAGCAAAGGGCGCACAAAGCTCGTATAAGCTTTGGTCAAAATATTTGGATTTTTTGAACGAAAAGCCCTAAATAAAATAGCAATTCTATTTTTAGCTTTAGCAGAAATAGAAGCACAGTGGCTTGAGAATTTTAAATTTGATGACATTAAAATACCTAAATCACGAATAAGATTTTTACTTTCAATTTTGTTATAATTTAAATAATAGACGTGTTGTGGATTTTTGGAACCTAGATGAAGAACATTACATTTCTTTATAGCAATATTTAATTGCCAACTGTGAGCCCATGAACAAAAATTATCAAGAGTTTTTTGAAAATTATTTGGAGATTGAGTTTTGTCAAAAATAGAATAGAATTTAGCGTCATCTGCGAAGAGTTTCACAGAAGCGTTAGAGTCGAGGCAGTCTGGCAAATCATTGATATAAAGGAGAAAAAGCAGTGGCCCCAGAACACTGCCCTGGGGTACACCACTTGATACATGAATATAGTCAGAAGATACACAATTTTTTATATTATCGACTGAGTCATTGTTTAGAATTACTTTTTGCCTTCTGTTTGTTAAAAAACTAGTAATCCAACTGAAAAGCTCGTAGTCAATACCATATGCTTTTAATTTTGCTAATAATTTGGTGTGACTGACTGAGTCAAACGCCTTAGAAAAATCTATGTACATTACGTCTACAACTTTTTTATCTTCTATGGCTTTAACCCAGTCAGAGAGTGTAGAGAAAAGTTGCATGCCTACAGACTTTCGTTTTAAAAACCCAAACTGTTCAGAGTGCAGCAATTTTTTCTTTTTTAAATAATTAAGCAATTCGTCTACAATGATACTCTCCATTAGTTTACATGGTATACACGTAAGGGATATGGGTCGGTAATTTTCTCGTAGACTGGCTGCCCCTTTTTTAAAAATTGGTAAAACAAAAGCATCTTTCCAAACCGAGGGAACAGTTCCAGAAAGCATAGATAATTCAAAAATTCTAGCCAGAGGACTGGCCATACAGCTAGCAATATTTTTTAAATATATAGGATCCAAAGCGTCAGGAGTGTTTAATGTTTTATTTGGCATTTTTTTAGTTTATTTTCAACCGTTTTAACAGGAAAAAAAATAAAAAATATTCTTTCATTATCAGCCACTCTTTTTGGAAATACTGGAGTATTTTGATTGTCCTGGGTAAAAACGCTTGCAAAATATTCATTAAAAATTTTACATTTATCGAGATTTTCAGTTACTAACAATTCATCATCGTTTTTAATAGCACCAATATCATTTGTTTTTGACCCAAGTTTTTTGTTAGCAAAACGAAAAAATTTTGAACTTTCACCACTATTAATGGCTTCTTTTTCAAGGTTATCATGAAAAACTTTTAGGGCAGTTGAATATTTTTTATCGCAGTCTATCCAGTTTTTTTTGAACCGGTGGTTTTTTTGGATTCTCTATGCCAAAATTTTTTGCCTTTTTAGTGCAAGAATATAGCGTGGATATCGAAAACTTCTAGGTTTTCTGCGTTTTAAAGGAATATATTTTTCTATTAATTTTTTTGTTAATTAAAAGAAATTTGTCATATAATTCGGTTATATTACTGGAAGAAATGATTATATTTGCCCAGTCTATTTTACGCATCTCATTACATATTCTTTCAAAATCAGCTGATTTGTAGTCTTTGTACATGCGTGCATAAGATTTTTTGCAGTTCACTTTAAAAGAAAGCGAAAAATCAACACTTGCGTGGTCACAGGCGGCTGAAAAGGGCTCTTTTTGAAACAACTCGAAAATAACGTTTTTTTGGTTACACATAACCAAATCAAGAAGGTTTCCGCTTTGATGGGTGCTAAAATTTATAAACTGATAAAGATCATTGTCGACAACAGATTCAAGAAACATATTATGCGAGAAATCACTATTTTTAACCTCTGGTATTTTCCAGTCAATTGACGGAAAATTATAATCCCCTGTGAACACGCAGGTATTTTAACTAAAACACAAAATGGAATTTAATTCAGCTAACAGGTTTACATAATTTATTTCACTATTCTTAAAAGAAAAATTTGGAAGGCGGTATTGGCAGACAATTCTTATTTTTTCCTGATCTAAACCTAAAATATCAACAGCGATACTCTCTAGAGTTTGATATTTTGGAGGTAGTAAAAACTCAAATGCTTTAATATGCTTTTTAACTATGATAATTACTCCTCCGCCAATTCTGCCTTCCCTATCTTTCCGAAAAACTCTGTAAGTGTTATTACAAGATAATAAGGTGTCTGGAACGCTTGAGTCCAGCCAAGTTTCGCAAATGCTTAGAATATCGTATTTTTGTTTAGAAAGTAGCGCAAAAAGATAGTCAAATTTATTTTTTAAACTTCTGGAGTTAAAAAATTTGCATTATAGCCCTTTGCAACCGTTGTCCTATGCGGAACTTTGACTACGAGTTGAGACTCCTGGCGGTCCAGATAGGTTTATTTCCGGCTTGTGGGAGGAAGGGACTACTTCCCAGTCGTCAGGAGATAAACCTTGACGCTTAACGGAAAAAGGAAATCTATTTTTTTGGTTAAAGCGTCACGCCTTTTGTACAGGTTTTGTATAACGTCACGCTCTCTAAAAGTGTAACTTGGACGCAAATACACACTAGAAAATCGAACATTTGTCTTAAGAATTTTGCACTTGTTGAGAACAAGTAAAACTTCTAATGATCTGTCAAATCTTAATTTGAGGAGACGAGGATGCCCCGTCGATTCTTTTCCACGGCGATAGGCGATAGTGCTAGTATAGATGGATTAATTTTGATACCTTTAATAAACAAAATAGGAAAATTAAAGATTGACACCTTAAATGATGCAGAAAGCAGGTAACTAAAACACTTTTGGTTTTTCGCAGAAACAGGTTTTGTATGTTCACCATAACTAGGTGTAGAAAGCAAAATTAACAAAGCATTTTGTATGGTGATTTATTAAGTAAAACTATTTGCTTGTGTAAGTTTTCTTATTTAAAGTAGGGATTGAAAAGAATAATTGAAACCTTTACTGAAACCTTAATCGATACTAGTTTTTGAACTAATTTAATCTTAATTGAAACCTATATTTTAAATTAATTTAATTTTTAATTTAATCGAAATTATCGAATTTAGTATCGATATAGGTTAAAATTAAGGTTAAAATTAATATTGATATAGGTTTCGATTAATTTAATCGAAACCGGTTTTGATTAAGATTAAATTAAGGTTTCAATTAAGGTTTCGATTAAAAGTAAGCAGGTTATACCACAAAACAAAATGACCACGCACTCACACACACGTAAAACAAAGAGGTCAGTACATATGTACACGGTGAACACGCTGATTGTTTTCTAAACGAGCGTAACACACACCACTGAAGTCTACGAACCGAATTATTTCGCGTTTTTTTATTTATTGTTTTATTTATTAATATTTATTTATTTATATTCTCTTAATTAGTTCATAAATAATTTATTTAGCTAAATTATTAGTTAGTGAATTAAGTTGCATTCAGTTTTTGATTGTCCCACAATTTGTATAGACTAGGTTTAATCATTTAACTTTGAGATGTGACAGTGGCTGTTGCGTGTGTTACACATAATAATGTAGTCATAACACGTTTAACGGCCACTTTCAAAAGTTAGCTGTGTCCTGGTTAAGTTACTTACTTTTTCTTTATGCGGTAAGAAATCTGACACAATTTCGGGTGCATCCTAATTTAGGACAATGGCTGTTGTGCGCGTTACATGTAAATATAACCAAACTTTATAGCGCGCGCTTTGTGTCCGAACGCAAAATCTTTCCCAGAGAATGATATATCTAACTTGTTTGTGGCACCCTTTAAAAAGCCCAATTGACACTTCAGGTTTAGGATTTACGAAGAAGAAGAGATTTTTTAAGAAGAGAAAAAGTTAAGCATATAGGTGGGCAATCTCCAGATATTTTTTGTGGATGACGTATTATACACCACCAATATCAAGGAAAGGTTATATACTATTTTGTTTGGAATTAATACTTCATTTTTGGCATTTTTGGTACTGGAATCACTAATTTTTAGAGGTGTGGCGTGTCGATGGTACTCCAAAATTTTAGCAAAAGTATTTTGTTAATTTTGGGATTTTTGTTTTGGGGCTAAATTCTGATTTGGAGGGGGGGTGTCAGATTTCAAATTCTAGAAGGGGGTCAGGGATAAAAGATTCGGTGATGGTTTAATATATATTGATGCTCTTAATATTTTTTTATTCACGATGATAATTTAGTGTCACACACATATGTATTTGTCGTTGCGTAAATTCTTATATGATTAGTAAATAATGCTAAAGTAAAGGTAATAAAAATTGAATTAATAGAAAAGAACTATAAAATAACATTATAAAATAATTAAATACATAAATCGCGTCGCCAGGTTTGCATCTTTATAATTCTTATTTGGGTGTTCAGTAAAGACAAATTGCATGAGGTTGAGTCACTTTTTAATTCTAGTGAACTGAACGCACAGTGACTAAAGACAGTTTAGACCAGGCTGATCCACTTCTAGATTGGACGGGGTAACAGGGACCAATTAAATCCAACCAAAAAATATACAGCCAATCAGCGCTGAGTGGATAGGAATGCGTTTGCAAATGTCGTGTTCGACGTGATGGGGGATACCACGTCGTGCAACCTTTTATAACCGCGCATTTTTGTCATGTGCGCAGCGGTGGGCCTGCCCTATTTGAAGTGAATCATCCTCTTGTAAACCCACTTCAATCTGATTTCAGTTTGTAAAAGTCAATCAACATTCTACAGTTGGGAACCTGCTATTTTGGCATGTCGATGAATAAACCATTGAAACAATTAGAGTTTGATTTACTATTTTTGATTGACATACACATAAGTGCCTCAACCTTATGCAAACCTACAACTATGAGATTGAAAATATTTAGTTTTGTTTCTCTGTACATTTCAGGCATTTCAATGATTATGAGCTTAAATAGGCTGTATATATTAAAGAAGTATACACAAAATATAATAATCAAAACCTTAATTGAAACCTTAATCGAAACCTAAAATATGGCCTGAAATTAATCGTAATTGAAACCTTAATCAAAATTATTTGAATAATCTAATCTAAATCGTAATTGAAACTAAAATTAGACCAATAATCTAATCTTTAATTTAATCTAAACTACCAATCGGTTAATTTTCAATCACTAATTTAAAGACTAATTAATAAATTTTAGTTTGGTTTTTAAAGTATTGTGGCTTTTAATGAGTAAACATTGTAAGAGGCTATTAAGTGTTTATTAAGCGATTATTCTTGTTGGTACTCTTTTAGACCCGTTTGTAAAATCCCTTCTCTTTATTTTGCGAAGTTGCAATATTACAAACTGTTATTCCAAACATTTAATATCACAAACTATTTTACAATTTTTACAAATATTGAGAAACGAATGGTTTTTTTCTGTTTCGCACGCCATTTTTTAGTTTTAACACGTTGTTAGCCGGTATAATTAATTTTAATTGTTTTTAGTAAATAAAACTTGGTACAAATAATGCTTTGGATATAACATTTTTTTATTGCGGGTGACATTTGTACGGTCAAATTCGCAATATTAGTTTATTTAATTTTGTTAAAAATTGTGTCTACCTTCTCCAAAACAAAAACATTAAATGCTCAACTGGAAAACTATTCTATAAAACCGAAATTGCTTGCGTGTGCACAGACTTTAACTCCTTAGTTTGAAGTTTTTAAATTTTTTACTGAGGAGTTTGAGTTTTTGCAACGCGTTATGTTAAATTTGCAACGCGTTATGTTAAAAAAATGGCTGCATTTTCAGAAACCACACCAATTTCAGGATATACAAATAGGTAAGAAATTTTGATTTTTAAGTACATTAGTTTGTTGCATTTGAATTTTTAAAAAAATATCTTGTTGTACTTTTTTGAGTGCTTATATTTAAAACTTTTGAAATTTGTATTTGTCAGGATATTAATGTGTCAGTTATGAACCTGCAACTTTTATTCCATCTTTGATAAAAAGTTAAAAGCGAAACCATAATTTTAGTGGCTTGTACTTATTTTTTTACAATTTTTCTGTTTTTAAAATTTTTATCAAAGTTATGAAATGAACTGCGTATATGGGTAGATAGATGACATGACGATCTATCTGGTACTCTCAAAAAGTTGTTAATGGTTTTATTCGGTGTTTTCATTAAGTAATTAAACAAAAAAGCCCCACGAATAAAGTTTCATAAAAAATAATTAACTAAATAATGAATTTTCTTCAAAAGAACTGTTTCTTTAATGATTTTTAAATAATTTTTTTCGTGGGGCTTTTAAACTATTAACAACTTTTAGAGAGTAATATGCAGTTCATTGCACAAATTTGTGCATGGCAAAAATTACAGCCTGTGGCTGAAATTAAGGGTGGCCAAATTTAAGTTGGTTATCCAAAGTCACTTAAAGCTACCAGATAACTAAAATATTAAATTTTTAATTTTCAACGAACCTTTATCGTCACACTTGCTCTACAATCAAAATTACAAAAAAAATTATCCATTGAATTTTGTTACAATATATTCATGTAACTTTTTTTCTTAGCTTTTTAAAATATTTTAGTGGCCAAATTATTAAATTATTTAATATACGTACAGTAGAAGAGCGCTGGTACCACTTGTATTCTTTAATTTTTTTGTAAATTTAGAAAATAATATAATTTGCATCTGGTAAATATGCAATATTATCAATTTTAATTGGTATTATATTGTTTTAATGCATTTTGTTTCATATTTATTAGTCACTGCAGTGTGTTGATTTTGATACCTTAAGGATTTTTTTACTTTAAAATTAAAATTTTGAAAAGCGAAAAAACCCAAAATAAACAATATAAATTTTACAAACTGCTTTGAAAAAAAAAAACACAAAAATATCCTCTAATCCACAAGCGACTATAAAATGTGTAGAAATTACATACAAGTTTTCAAAAAATATGCAAGCTACCATGTATATATTTTTGCAAAATTAGGAGTAATCTTACAAATAGATTAATTGTTGTTCTGACTTCACGCAGTTTGAAAAGTTTACCAAGTATTTTTTGAAAAAATTACAAAAAAGGTTAACACAGGGTGTTAGTAGAGCAGTGTTCTGATTTTATGTCAGTAACAACTACAGTATTAGTTAGCTATTTATTTTATTTATACATAAATAATAACATTTATTTTTAGTAGATTAAAAAAAAACAAAACAAAAAAATTTTTAAGGTTTTAAGAGAAAAATTTATACTTAAGCTAACTAATATAATAACCTATTTCGTCACTTTACTTTAACTAGAATAGGTTATTAGACAAGCCCAAGGAGAAGTGCGACTCATCAGCTAGTTCTTCTAATTGAACTTTTACAAAACAAGAAATTGTAAAAGAATAAAGACCAGTACATTATTTATTGTTTTTAAATGCATATTTTGTGTTTAATTAAATAAATTATTAAAATTACGATAAATTAGTTTTCTTAGGTTATTGTAATATTTAGTATACATATAATGCTTGTTTAAATACTTATAACAATATATTTTTTATATAAAATAATTTTTAAGAAATAAAAAATTTTTGCTTTTTGTTATAATAAACTTAAAGTTTTATTTAACCTAAAGTATGTAAAAATGTGTGTTGTGTTTATTATTTATATAAGTTTGGTTGATAAGGATAAGCATTTTTAGTAATTTGTAATAATTATTTATGTAATTATTTATGTAATATGAGAAAGCATTTTTAAATTTTTAATTTTTTGATTTAGAAAATTTTTAAAATTAAAAAAGTTTAAGTTTGTCGCCAGTCTCATTTATTTTTTAGAAAAACAAAAAGACACATAAAGAAATTTAAACAACCCAATTTTTTAATAAAAATTTAAAATTTTGTTTAACTTATTTAAAAAATAAAACACTTATTTGCTAATTTAAATGTATATAGCAAATTTTTAAAGTTTTTGGTGTTGCAAAAATGATACTTTCTGTTGTTAAAATATTAATTTAAAGAGATACTAATTATTATAAAAATAAACTAGCTTACCTTATGTTGTAGAATTTTGAAATTTTTTAAGCCATTTTTTTCTTTCTTCCATTTTGATAACAATACTGACAAGGATCCTTTTTATTTGACCTGGCAAGTTTGTATGGAACTGGTTTTTGACAGTATATCCAAAATGTTGAATTGTGAATAATAGGTGCCAGGATTCCTCAAAACTGTGCATTGTTTTATTACTATTTTACTTTGAAGTGATGAAATAATGAGTCCCTGGTACAAGTTGAAGCGTGATTGAGAAGTGTGGAAATTATGATATGTTTGATTTTCGTTAACTTCTTGGCTTGGGGTTATTGATGTTGTCAAAAATGTCAGAGTTACGCAGGGACGGTGACTTTGACTCGATTTATTTGCATATATGTTACTTTTTAAGCGGAGTGTAAATATAATGAGTCAGATTAATAAAAAGACAAAAACGGTGACCGATTATTTGTTTATTATATAGCTAAAAGTTACTTGATTAAAAATGAGTTTAGAAATTTTTAATAATATAAACATTAAAATAAAATTATACTATAAATGGATGGTTTAAGGCAAATTTATAATTTTAGTGATGTACAGTAGTTTTTAAAATGTTCCTCTGAAAATGTAAGGATCCGAAAATCTTCCAAGAAGTATTGAGATAGGTTTGGTACTTGATTTCTTTGCTTCTGCTATGAATCGAAGTTTAATTGGATTTTTATGGAGTTTAGCATTACCAAACATAAGCGGTGTGGTTTTACAGTCATCTGTAAGTATACAATTAAAAGCCTCCGCCATGATTTGATGTATTTCAATTATGGTTGATTCCGATTTGTCTGTAATTTGTTTGTAGACCTGATTTCTATTAAACATCTCATCTTCTACACCTCATCTTTGGAAAGCTCGTCTTTTAAACATCTCCTCTTTGGAAAAGTCGTTATTTGAATGCAACTTTGTAAACGTATTTTACCCAAGCGAGTTTCCGCCCAAACCATAAAGTTTTGCGTGATTTTTAAGTTTCGCTTAAGCTTAGGAAGATAATAAGATTTTTACTCTTTTATTAAAAAAAACAGAGTATTAAATACAAATTTATCACAATAAAATTTTGCTTAATTTCTAGGTTTTGCTTAGGCTTAGGTTTGCAGTTTTTCTAACAAATCATTGAAGAAGCATGCAGTTTCAGAATAGGAAATTTCGCGACCCAATCGCTTTTTTAATATTAAATTAAAAATATTACATTTTAACTCGAGAAGCGTAAAAAACTCGTTAGATGAATTCGATTTGTTAGTTAAGTCAAGTCAAGTCAATAAACAAAAGAATAGTCGATCAAACGTTGCAAATAATGATTGGAATAAAATGTTTATCCAGTATTCTTTTGTTTTTTATTGCCAAACTACGGTTCCCACCAGCGAAAAGTCAAGTCAAGTTTTTTCCAGTTACTAACAATAAAAGAACAAAACCATGAAATTATTAATATAGTGATCATAATTTTAATATATAAACTGTGCGCACCGATCGCGGTCACAACACAAACATAGAAACGTGGTTTACTGGAAAACGACCCAAAGGCTTAAATTGATAAGCACTATTATGACCCGTTTGAGATACTGTTTTTAAATTTTTTTAAAGATTTAGCGGAAACTAGTTCTTCTTCTTCTGTTTGCTCTAGTGGCAGAGATGTTGCTTCGGTAAGTCCATTATTCGCTGTTCCTTTGGCTGCTAGGAAAATGTTCCAATTATCCTTCTGATCTATGATCTTCATTAGGAGCGGCAGAACTGCGACAGACTTGTCAGCAATCATAGTGCAGGGACTTCCGTCACGCTTTTCTCCTAGCCGTTTAACGACGACATCATCAAAAGATAATGCTGGCTGCAGGCATCCCGCGTAGAAAAAATTTACAGAGAAACTGCCACAAGTTCCTCTGTAACCCTCCTCCTTTATCCTGGCTTGGGACAGGCACTGTATAAACAGTGGCGGAGTTTTTCAAACTAGTTTTTCAGAAAGGACGTTCCATTTGGAAACAATTCTATTACTAAAAAAGAACTTATGGGTATTTATTCTAGATTTTTGCATTTTTAATTTTAATGAATGACCTCTAGTACAATTTCGATTGAAATAGAAAAAATCATTGGGGTTAATATTGGTTTTGGCGTGAATAATTTTATAACATTCTAAAAGATCTATAATATTACGTCTGTCACTTAGCTTTTGTAGTTTCAGAATTTTCAACCTATTGTTATAACTTGTATAGCGAAGATTACATCTTTTAAACAGTCTTCGTGTGAAATTTTTCTGGACACGTTCAACTGAGTCAATATCTTGTTTTAAATATGGATTCCAAATTGCACTTCCATATTCCAGCATAAGTCGCACATATGTAGTGTATGCGCGAGTCAAGTTTTTAATTTTATTAGAATAAAAAGTTCTAAATATAAGTGATGAAGTTCTCAGAGCTTTTTTAGAAATTATTTTGCTGTTATAAGAAAATTTCATTGTTTCAGACACATAGATACCTAAGTCTTTTACCACTTGTACTTTGGCAAGAGTTTTATCTCCAATGATATAGTTCTTATTTTTTTGTCTCTCCTTGAATCGACGTGAAGAACTTCACATTTATTCTCAGCCAACTAAGATTGCTTTTAGTCTGAAATTACTTGTAGATGCACTTCAACTCCAGATTGCCACATTTACGGCGGGTACCACTAACTG
>JASAMX010008472.1:0-15433 GCA_030248175.1 Microlaimidae sp. YZB2_3
AAGGGGGAATTTTTGTAAGGGGCTCAACGTCGGATCCTGCATAGCGTTTTTGCTTTGCTTATCAGCAAGAGGTAATTTTTAAAGTTCATATTATGGTTTTTATGAATTGCAAAATCTTGTCTCAATTTCTTCTTGTTTGTATCTTCACTCGAAAGCTAAATATAACTAAAACAGTTCGCCAAATCGATGATATATCGGCGGGAGTTAATCTTTCCGCTCTCAATTCCCTCTGTCCCGCTGAATTTATTCCGATACGGCGGATCGGAACCACCGCGCGGTTAGTTCGGGGGGAAAAGTAAATCTAACCGGGAAACTATCGGGGAAAAAGTGATCCCGAAATTTTTTTCTCCGAATAGGGCGGCGGTGAGTGTGTAAATAAGCCGTGTCCGGGACCCGGAGAGTTTGAGCGGAGGGCTACAGCAAAATGAGCCGCAGTCAGTATAAAATACACGCGACTGCGACTCATTCCGTAGTTAAGTGTTTTTCGTTCGAAATTTAAAATGAGTTACAGTTGCGTATATTTTATACGAATTGCGGCTCATTCCGCCGTAGTGAGGACGAATTGGTAAAGGACAAGGGGAAAGCAAAATGAGCCGCAGTCGGTATAAGATAAACGTGACTGCGACTCATTCTGTAGTTAACTGTCTTTTGTTTAAAATTTAAAATGAGTCACAGTCGCGTATTTTTTATACGAATTGCGGCTCATTTTGCCGTAGAAAGGACGAATTGAAAAACGACGGGAGGGGGAAAGCGAATCAATTTCGGCGGCTTAAGTGGAAAATGGCGTGTGGAACCCGCGCGGGATCCAAACGGGTCGCGGACCTGTCAAACGGTTCCGCGGCCTTCCGGATCAATACCGGGAATCCAGCGACCCGGGGATCTATTTTCCTACCAATCAAACCGTTTTTTTTTGGAATAGATTGAGTTTGAAATCGATAGTAGTTCGTCCATTTTTTTAGTAGTCTATGTTTTTTCATTTTGCACAGTTTGCTTTTCAAATTGAGTTTTGTGTTTTCATAAGCAAAATTTCCGGGAATTCACCGACCTGGGGATTTTAACGACCCATGATCTTTTTCCCTACCGATCAAGCTGTTTTTTGAAATGGATTGAGTTTTACATCGATAGTAAGTCGTCCATTTTTTAGTAGTCTATGTTTTTTCAATTGTGCAGTTTTCATTTTTAATTGAATTTTGTGTTTTGATAACCGAAGTTTCCGGTGATCCATCGACAAGGGGATGACTATCCTGTGACCCAGGATCTATTTACCTACCAATTAAGCTTAAGTTTGAGATCGACAATAGTTTGTCCATTTTTTAGTAGTCTATAAATGTTTTTTTAGCTGCGTAGTTTTAACTGCAATATGCAGCATATAGTGCTGCACATTTAAACCACCTTTTATTCATCCATTAAACCTTATTGATCTGCGCAGTTTTGTTTTGACTCGAATTTCGAGTTTTAAAAAGAAAATTTTAAATTTTTACGGAAAATTTTTTCTGCAATTTTTATTTTTCGTTTTGTTAGGCTCTAAGAAAACTTTATTTTTTCTGTAATGGGGTTTGACAATGACAGCGACGATTGAAATAAAACTACAATGATTTATTTTGTTTGTTAAGAAATAGGGTAACTCTGATTTAAATTCGGCCATCTTTAATTTCGGCCACCGGTTATAACTTTTGTCAATTGTAAAGTTATAAAATGAAATGCGTATTAGCAAGACAAATGACATGAAGATTTATCTATGTAGTTATAATTTATAATTTTGCGAGTGGCAAAAATAACAGCCGGTGGCCGAATTTATGGCTGGCCGAATTTAGGTCAGTTACTCTAACGCGTTAAATAATCAAAATTTATTTAAACATTTGCCAGAACTTTTTACAACTTTTCTTAAACTTTTTTTTGAGTGAACTGATGCTAAAAGACTGTTTGAGCAAAAAATCCGGATCAGCAGAAGAAAAAAAACACTTCATAAATGCGATAGCGGGTCTCGGTCCGGGTTCCAAATCCATCATCCGCAGTTTTCGAGGTCTCTCGACCGGGGAATAAATCCGGAGCGCCGTACTACGACGGCTTATAAGCGGGGAACTCCCGAGGCTTTGAACAAATAAATTGAGTCGCTTTAATCACGGGGGAACAATATCCTATAATATCGGGAACTGACTTTCTCCAAGCGAGCGAGCGCGCGACATCCGCGTAATATTAGCCACTTAGGGACTTCCTTCTAATGGATTATTGCCTTTTTTTCGGCCTCCACTCGAGTTACACGTTTTCCTAAGGGAGGAAAACCGCTGTCGAGGTTTTAAAAGGTCGAAATGGTTGGAAAAGAAACAAATAAAAAACAATTAGGTGTAACTTTTGGATAGAAACGTTACATGCAATTTATAAAACCAGGTGCGTTTTAATTAACTTTCCTTCTAATGGATTATTGGCCTTTTTTTCGGCCTCCACTCGAGTTAAACGTTTTTCTAAGGGAGGAAAACCGCTGTCGAAAAGGTTTTTAAAGGTCGAAATGGTTGGAAAAGAAACAAATAAAAAACAATTAGGTGTAATTTTTGGATAGAAACATTAGTTTATAAAAACAAGTGCATTTTAATTAACTTTCCTTCTAATGGATTATTGGCCTTTTTTTTCGGCCTCCACTCGAGTTAAACGTTTTCCTAAGAGAGGAAAACCGCTGTAGAGGTTTTTAAAGGTCGAAATGGTTGGAAAAAGAACAAATAAAAAACAATTAGGTGTAACTTTTGGATAGAAACATTAGTTTATAAAAACAAGTGCATTTTAATTAACTTTCCACAATGTTACGTAACAAAACTTGGTTTGAAAATATCATAATCAGAATAATGATTTTATTGCTTTATCATTTTATTTCAATTATATTGCTAATTGTTTTAGACGATAGCATTCTTTGAATGCAAAAAATAACCAACAAAATACTTTTCAGTTTGTTGCGGCTGAATTTCTATCAAATAGTAGATGATTGTCGAAATCCTTTAGAGATGCCTGAGGTGTCATAATTCAAATTATATTGCTGAAATGCTTGGCTAACATGCATAATTTTAAAACGGTTTATTTCAATCAAATAAATAAAACCAACCAGCCTGAGGTTTTATTTATTTGGTTGAAATAAACCGTTTTAAAATTATACCTGTTAGCCAAGCATTTCAGCAATATAATTTGAAATAGTAGATGAATTGGTCAGACGCAGATTTTAGATTTAGTACAAATTAAATTGACTTAGATTCTTATTTTACCATTAAAATTCTTGTTTTCATTAGAAGTTTTAGATTTAAAAATGTGACGATGTGTTTTGTTCCGATACGAGAGTAAAAATGTTTTTTTTATGTAATATTACATTTCGTCGTTACTACAGCAAACTGAGCCACAGTTCGTATAAAATATGTGTGCCTGTGACTCATTTTAAATTTAAAACAGGACCCTATTAACTACAGAATAAATCACAGTCACTTGTATTTTATAATGACACTGGCTCATTTTGCCGTTGTAACGACATTTGTTTTTTATCCCAAATTTATCGCTGTACATTTTATATATTTTAAAGTATTTAAATTACTTTAAAAGCTTAAAAAAGCGTTTTGTAATAAAAAAATAATTTAAAAATATTACTTTTTTATTAATATTTATTTAATATAGCCCTAAACTGAGTTCATTTCGACTAATTAGTAAAAATAGTAAAGTGAAAACTACAAAATTGGCTAATGAAATTATATACTGTTACTTTCTGAACCCAAATTGCTTAATTTATACCGACAGGGATTCGGATTTAAATTTACTATCAATTTCCCCAGCAATCATTTTAACTGCTATTTTTATTGCTAACAGAAAATTTGCCGAGATGCTAATAACTTTCCAACAGAATCGACCATAAATTACCTGAAGAAAAAAGCAAAAACATCGTCTAGGAACAATTACGTTTTATTTTTTTACCTGCACGTAACAACAATTACATTAAGCAGCGATAGAAGGTGTAAAATAGCGGCTTCTCGATTTAGATTTTCAGAATCAAATCTTAATTTTGCTTTTTTTGATGCCAAAATCTATATATCAGAAATTCTCTATATTTAACTACGGAATGGTTTTTCTTAGTTCCAGAAAATAATATCAGACAAAAAATAAAACCGTTAAAACAATCTTTTTACCAGCGGGCACTTATTTTCTTTGGTGAATTGCCCTTAAACGAAAGCGTACAAAGGAAGCACCAGACAAATCGAAATTATTCATTTGTTAAAATCTTTGATAAAAACAATAGAATTTACGATAACCGGGTTTTGTTTATTCCATTTGGTTCACAATATACATAACTATGAATTTTAATTTCATACATTTTGTTTTAAGAAGAAAATAACGCTCAAAATTTTAATCGGTACAAAAATTTGGCGTTTTAACAATAAACTTTTTAAAAACTTTTTTTAAAGCTCGGGTGAATTTCTCACTTATTTTAAAACAACTTTAATAAAACAAGGATCGATTTTTCCATATTTCGCAGGAAACTTCGTGTTTATCTGGGCGGCTCAATGAGCAAAAAAAAAAAGCTAGTCCGATGGTACGATTACAGTCCAACGTATTTTTTTCATTCCTTAAAATAAAGCAAATCCTAGTTATACTATTGTGTGACTGTAACTTGTTTTCGTGTATAACTGCGCTGAAACCGCAGTCTGCCGCAATCAGTTGGAAGAAAATAGCTTTTTAACGTACCGGTGTGAGATGTTCGCGACTGATTTTGACTCGCTATTTACTTTTTCGGACACAGTTAATGTAATCAAAAAATGAAAGTAAAACTAAAATGCAAATTAAAAATAGTAATTTAGAGTTATTAAACACAAGTTATACATAGGTTTGTTCTATGAACCTGCAAAAAAACTAATAATGCTCCTTCCTTCCAATATCATGCTCCGGAGCTCCGGCCAAATAAAACGAAGGAAGATCCGGAGTTTGCCCCTTAAAGGTGCGATACGAAGTCAAACTTTTTGTCTTCGATTTTAATAATTTTCTGTGAAAACTTTAACCCCGCCCTCAAAAGCCCACTTCAACAAAATATCTCCAGTGGTTAAGAAGTTATGACCCCCCCCAAAAAAAATGGCATTTTTCAACAATTCTGTACGTGAAAGATTGCTCAATGCGTATTTTAAGTTACAAATTATGCACTCAAAAAAGCGGCTACTTTTTACTTTAATTTAATACCTTGAGTGTTAAAATTGGTGGAGTATTTGTTGAGATATTGCGTTTCTCGCACAAAAACCCTCGATTTTTTCGCTAAAAACCCGAAGTGAAGGAAAAAAGGTTGGGCAAATTTTATAAAATCGCTACCGTCGTTTGTTGTTTTTAGCAAAAAAATCGCGGGTGTTTTGTACGGGAAACGCATAAATACTGCACCAATCTTAACGATCAAGATATCAAATTAAATTAGAAAGTAGCCGCTTTCTTTAAGTGCATAATTTGTCAATACACCCATTAAACCCATTGAGCAATCTTTCACACACGGAATTGTCGAAAAAAGTCATTTTTAGGGAGTCATAACTCCGGAACCATTGGAGATATTTTGTTGAGAAAATTTTTGTGGGCTATTGGGGGCAGGGGTAAGGTTTTCACAAGAAATTATTAAAATCCAAAACAAAAAGTTTGACTCCACAGCGCACCCTAAATGAGTTTCAGCTTATATTTAAGCTTGAAACACGTTTTAAGTTATTTTATCTGCATTTTAAGACTATTTTATCGATTTAAAAAAGTTTTGAATTAGTTTACAAAAAAATAAAAACACAATAATCCATGACATTACATTTTAGTTATTCATAAAATTAGTGCAAAAAATAGGGCGGACAATAAAAAAACATTGCCCACCTGGGGCGGAAGTTCAGTCTATTTTGTTTTTTTTTTGCATTGTGACATTTTTTGCATTGTGCATTGCATTTGACAATGTAAACCTTCATATATGAGTGCATAAACAATTTTATATTGCTTTATTTCATTCTGCCGTAACAATAAAATACATTTCGACGATGCCTTTTAATTAGATGTTATAATGTCCACTAAAATGTAACTGCTGCCGTATAGCAACATATCACTGAAACAAATTTGTTGCCATCCTCTCTAAATTCCTTTTTATCTCTACAATCCTTGTAATTTCTGATTTTATTCCTGGCATAAAACTGATTGAATTCATCAAAAATAAAAGAAAATAGGCGTTAAAATGAAACGTATTATTCCTCGCCATCTAAAACCATAAATCAATAAAAAACAAAACCAGAATTGAAGAAAACAAATCAAATCGGTGTTTGGAAGCTATTGACATCGTGTGGAAATTGCTTTTAAAACCTTATTGCTAATTGAGGCATAGCAGTTTTAGAGTTTAAGATTTTGATTACGTTTTGAAGCGGAAAATCATTTTATTTAGAAATCGAAAAAGTCATAAAACTATAGGATTAATATTAAAAAAACGGGAGAAAAAAAGATTTATCTTGCATGGAGCTTGGCAGTGACAGGATAAAAATTATATATTTTGTTTTTAACATTTATCGGACAACATGTTAAATTTAGAAAAAAACATTAATTAACAAAATTCATTGAAAAATTAAGTTATTTAAATTATTCAATTAGTACTCAAATAAATTGGCTGGTAAAAACTTTGGACTAAACTGGATTTGAAAAAATGAATATTATTGAAAGCTTAAAAATTGGTTAGGTTTCGACGCTGCTTTTAAAATCATGAATATATTTATTTGTTTGTTAAGGCAAGAGTTGCGAATCGATTGTTTTTAGAAATAAGCGGACAAAAAGAAATATCTTATTGTTTTAAGTGAAGAAAATAGTAACTGTAATGTTACACACACTAATCTTTAAAGGAAGATTATTATTTGCATATTACTACAACACACAAAATTCATTTACATAACGCATAAAATAGAATTCCAATTTTATAATGTGTAAGGTTTTGTAAAGTAAAAATTTATTATGTTTCTATAAATACCTGAAATCGATTTTTTAAAATATGCTTATAAATTATTACAATGTAGGCGAATTTGATTTAAACATCACAATAATGTTAAAAAAAAAGTTTTTAAAATGTCAAATACTTAGACGAATTTGATTTCAACATCACAATAATGTTAAAAAAATAATGTTTTTAAAATGTCAAATACTGTAATACGCTAGTTTTATAAGTTCCTGTCATTTACAATATAACAGAATAAAATGATTGATTGATTGATCAATTGTGAGATATTCAATTGAACGCAAATTAAATTGTAACCTAGCAGACACCGTTCCTACTTCCTATTAATTTGTTAAATTTAGTTTTGGGTAAATTATCATTTGCAACAACAAACAGGTTTCAATCAATTAAAAATTTTAAAATTAGTAATTATTTGATCAGTAAGTATTTTTATTGATGCACAATCTTGCTCAGTAACTATTTTTATTGGTTCGCAAACAAATAATATCCTCACTACTTACAAAAAACTAAAGTAGAACACATATTGAAATAAATTTAATTATAAGTTAATTTTACTAGAAAAAACCTTTGGTTTTTAAACAAAATATTGTAGCAAACTTGTCAGGTGTAAATTTAAGATTTTTAATAAACACCAAGCCATTGGTGATTTGGCTTCGTACAAAAAGCCCGTGGATGAATTTCCTATTGGCTAAATTTTCCATCAGCTTTACACATTCTCCATGGAGTGCATTTAAACATACTTTTACGTTTGAAAATGTTTGACCAGTTGGATTTAATTTTTACAATTTTATAAAAATTTATTTGTTTAGATATGAAAAGAGAAATTGATCTGCTTAATACGGTGCGTGATCCATCTCGAGATCCTCATGTTTTCGAAACAGAAGGTAAGTAAGTAGTAAAACAAGTAATATAATAATAAAATCATTCAATAACCATTTTAAAGACGTTTTGAAACAAAATATATATAGTAAATATCTATTAAAATATAAAATGTCACTTGTTTACATAAATATTCTATCCCAAGTATACTTTTCATTCATAAAAAAACGTGCAGGTTAAATGCAGTAAGATTCATTTAAAAAAAGCGGTTTTGTACAGGACAATATAAGAAAATTTGTGGAGGTTGACGTCTATAATAAACATAAAACATACCACATATCACGTCATTCGCTATGCACCAACTAAATATCTTCCTTAATAGGCAAATATTTGATAACATTGACCATGCTATTTTCAAATTTCAAAAATGTTCAGGATTAAGGGTCGATGGAGCCGAAGAAATTTGGAGCTAAAAATAAGGAACTTAGAGCCAAAAGTAAAAATCACTAAAACCTTTACCTATGTAAGCCTAAGCGAAGCCTAAATCTTACCCCGAACCAATTTTTTCGTGAAGGCTCCAAGTTTCCATTTCTTGTGGCCGCAAGTTCTCAAAAAATTGTCTCCGAGTTCCCTGCTGGCGGCTGTAAAGACCCCGTACCGTGTTCAGACGTAATGGGCTGAATGTCCGTGTCTGAACATAATTGTCTGGACATTTAAGTCTGTGATGGTTTACAATTCCGCGTTTTCTGCTGTGCAGGATGTACAATACTTTATATTTTTGTGTGAGCTAATGTAAAGTATGCCACATACATACTGTGCAGTTTCTGCTGTGCAGGATGTACCATACTTTATATTTTTGTGTGAGCTAATGTAAAGTATGCCACATACATACTGTGCAGTTTTTACTGTGCAGGATGTACCATACTTTATATTTTTGTGTGAGCTAATGTAAAGTATGCCACATACATACTGCGCAGTTGCTTTGCAATTTGCATATGGTTAAAAACTTAAAAATCCTTAAAAAATATATTTTTTTATTATTTTTTGGCAAGCAAAATTTTAAAAAAAGTTAAAGTAGAAAAAAGCTAAACACACATTTTGTTATGTTACGAACTTGTTGTTTAAACATTCCTTAGTTAGAAAAGTGTTTTTTGTAGAATAGTAACCTAACTTTTAAAATAACGCCGATGAAACTGTCGAAAATCAAGATTTTAAAATAGAAGCAAAACGTTTTAGTTTTAATAAAAAAACAAAATAACAAATTTTACGCTAAAATAATATATAATTTCAAATACGTTTCAATGTAAATAGATTAAACCTTCGCAAATAAGTGTAATGCAAAAATATTTATTTTTGTTCAAAACATAACCAAAAACAGGCTGCAATGTTTTCGATCATGTTGGGAATTTTTTTAAAAACTTATACCACATTAGTGTTTTTTTAAAAAAAATTTTACTTACGTTATTTTCGCTTTAGCTCGAGTTGGTAAGCGATAATTTAAGTACCTTTGTGCGTAATTTTTTCAGTCCAATAGCATGAGTGTGTTTTAAGAACAGTGACATGATTTGCTAGTGCATACAAAAAAAATTCTGGATGTTTGCTACTCTTAAGGTTTTTTCTATATCGTCATTACTCTGACACAAAGAGTCGCAATCAGTATAAAATCAACGTGACTCTGACTCATTTTTTTAGATCATTTGTAGTTTAAGATATAAAATAAGTCAGACTTACGAGTATTTTATGACGCTTCTGACTCATTGTGTCAGAGTAACGACCATATGTAGCTGCATGAAAAATGCAGCTGTTAAAAAAATTTTAAAAAAACATTGAACCGGCGGTTTTTATTTATCATATTTTTTCCAAGTGACATACCTTTCATTATATTTAATAATTTCATTCACCCTTTTATCAATTTAACAATGTCATAATTTTTCTTTTTGATATTTTACATATCCTCACCACCAGCGTTTCACCAAGTTACTACCTTTATTCGCCGTTACTACGGCAGAATGAGCCACAATTCGTACAAAATATATGCTACTATGACTCATTTTAAATTTATATTAGGACTGTTAGTAATTACAAAATGAGTCACATTTATTTGTATTTTATAATGACTGTGGCTTATTTTATCGTAGAAACGACGTATTGCTCTCATTTTTAATCGTTCATCATATTCTTTCCAATTTGTCAAAACAACCGGTGACCAATTATAAAACAGATTTTTTTGGATTTAAGATTTTTAAAATAAGCATGGGAAAACTAAAGATTGTAACACTCATTCCAGAAGAATTTTTTGTATGTAGATGGACGTGGTAAGGCATTCGAAAAAGTTGGTATCACACCATAAGGCGATTTTGTCGAAGTCAGTTTGCGGTGTCGTTTCGCCGTTTCTTTGACATAAATAGTAATAATCAGTATAAAATCAACGTGACTATGACTCATTTTGTTTGTATTTTTTGTGTGTTAAGACATAAAAAGAGTCACAGTTACTAGTATTTTATGACAATTGATTTATCGTCATAACTCTGACACAAAGAGTCACAATCAGTATAAAATCCACGTGACTGTGCCACAAAATGTTTATAAGATTTGTGTGTTAAAGAATAAAAAGAGTCACAGTTACGAGTATTTTATATACACATCTGACTCATTGTGTCAAAATAAGGAGGCTATTATGTCATGGTAACAACGGTTTGCTCGAAATTTATCATGGTTTTATGCTAAGCGAATGTTTTATTTAAATAAATTGGTATTTAAAATCAAAGTATCGAATTCCAGAACTTGTAGTTAAATATCGTCCTCCGGTTTGCTATTTTTATATTAAAATTGGAATTTTGATTATGGATACTGCACTACTGAATGGTTAGTATAATTTTGAAGCATGCATAATCTTTCGATTGGTTTGTAATTATGTTTGTTGTGTAATATTTTGAGTAAATAATACGAGTAAAAAAGGTCATTTCCAAATACAATTTTGTTTGTAGCCGGTTTGGTAAACTAAAAAAAATTATTAGGTTTTGTTTCGGTTTGTTTTAAAAAAAATCGTCGACACAGTCCAGTGTTCTATAATCAAATAGGCCCGGCCTAGTCTTTCGTCTATTTTCACGCAATTAAAATTTTGGGGTGATTTTTTATTTATTTTACTCCAATCACGAGTAAAATGCGACAAAACATGTCGAGGTTGTGGCGCAGTGGCAGAACTCTCGTCTTGCTTGCTGAAGGTCCCTGGATCGATTCCCGACTGGGACATGCTATACATTGTGATAATATTTTTTCTATATGATTGTTATTAGTTGGTTGCGCAATTAGTGCTGAGTAACATCGGCCTTGCGTTTCCTGCTTTAATCAAAATAAAAAAAAACTTTTAAAACTGTGGGCTGGGTAGGTCCGGGCCGGGCCCGATGCCTCATGTCCACAACTATGGTTATGACAATTTATTACAATTTAATTTAAATAAGATTCTTTTAACATAACTCCAAAACTCTGACATGGCGACGCCACGCAAGTCTACTTACAGGGGTTTCGTGGAATTTTGAAATTAAAACGGCCGTAAAGGCTGGTTCATACTTATGACAAAACGTCCTTTGGACAAAGTCCAAAGGACAATTTTAGAAAAGCTAAAACGTCCTTTGAACAAGCCAAAACGTTCTTTGGACTTTTTCCTTTGGACGAAGTGTGAATGCTACTTAGAATTTGTCCTTTGGACAAAGTCCAAAGGACAAAATCTAAAAGAAAAAGTCCAAAGGACAAAAAGTATGAACACGTTGTCCTTTGTATTTTGTCCTTTAGATTTTGTCTTTTGGACAAAGTCCAAAGTACGTTTTTAGGCTGTATTTGTCCTTTGGACAAAGTCCAAAGAACTTTTGTCTTTTGGACTTTGTCCAAAGGACGTTTTGTCATAAGTATGAACCAGCCTTAAAAAACAAACGATATGGTTTAATTACATTGATTTAATGATAACAAAAAGAGAAAAACATTTTTAGTTTTTTTTACGGAATTTATAGCATTCGATTGCTCATTAAGTGCAGAGTATTTGGTTTTGCGTTTTAATCATAAAAAACATCATGAATGCAACAAACATAGGGTAGATATTAATGCCATACATATGTATGAAAAATTTCGTCAAACCAACCCGATTTTTTTTTCTCTTTCATTTATTATTTTTAAACTTATATTTTTATAAAAGTGTAAGCTTAAAATCGTAATTTTTTTGAAAACTGTTCTCGTTCGTTGTTTTACAGTTTCTAGTTCCATTACAGGTTCAATAAATAGTTTTAATACGTTTTAAAGATAATACAAACGTCTTTGTTCTAGATGGTAAGTCTAAACAGAGCAGTCCGCTGAAAAGTATAATAGCCCGCGCTTATTCAAAATAAATAGTCGAGGTTGTGGCGCAGTGGCAAAAGGTACATCTTTGCCTACTGTCTTGAGATCGATCCCCGCCGACTGACAGATGCTACATTGTGATAATATTAATGTTTATATATGTGGTATTTGGTTGCGCAGTTAACATCGGCCTTGCGTATCCAGCTTTATGCGAATTAAATAGATTTTTAAATAAGGATACCATTTCCACCAATCAGGGTTTAAGGGCGGGCTCACGTGACAGCGAATGAGCGAGCGGGATTGGTGGAGAATAAAATGACGTCAAGTACCACCAATTAAACTCTGAAATGTGATAAACGGGCTAATTTATTTTCAGCGGACTGGCCACTGATAATTGTGCACCTATTGTGGTTTACCCAATTATAATCTCAAATGCACAAATCGCATAATTGCATTAGTAAACGCAAGTAAATACGTACTTACAACCTCTTATGGCATAAATAAATTACGAATTTTAATAAAAGTTTTAAAAATTATTCAGCGCGAAAAATATAATAAAACTATTGCCAAGTGATTTTATAAAAACCCTTTTTTCAGTGTTTTAGCTCCTAATCTTTCCTAAAATCAAACAAAAGCAATATTTTAGACCTTATACGTTTAGCAAACTCCTTTCGTGACCCTTCGTAAATTTTAACCCTAATCGTTGTCAACCTAATGTCATTTAACACTGACAATTAAGAAATTATGGTAAACATTTCATTTAAAATATTCTGTTATGTTGATGTTACAAAATTTTGTTATGTATGGCGGGGACATAATGCCACAAAAATAACTTAAGAAATTGTTTGTTTTGTTTGTACTTATTTTTGTTTTATTGCTAACGCGAGCACAGTTTTCCATTCGGATGGACGTCTTAGCCCATGGATAGTATCGCTGAAACTGTTCGGAGGCCGCTTATGACCGATCCCAGCCATTTGGATTTTTTCGGGTTAATCTAAAATGAAAACTTCGTGAATTCACTCTGAATGCAGTTTGTTGTTTGTCCGGTTTGTACCGAGTCAGGCCCTAGCCATTTACAAACCAAAAATATATAACGTAAAACTAAACAAAAAATTTTCAACTAGATAATTTTGTCAGACACATTTAGTGTCCTAATTGGGGTACGCTTTAGTTAAGACGAACCAATTAAGGTCTTCGAGTTTTTTATTATAGCCTGTTTTTGACATTGGGGGCTTAGTTAGGGCGTGTAATAACCCTAATTAGGGCATCTTTCTATAAGAACAATCCCTAAGTCAGGCCATATTGCCCAAATTAAGGCACGTTTTTATTAAAATCATATTGCCCTAACTCGGCAAGCCCTAGACACAGTAACTCAAAACGCCAATTAGGGCAATACCCTTTAGGGTAATAAATGTGTCCGATTACTATTATTTAGTTACGCATTTTCGTTTTATTTCTATGTTATATACTTTTTCTCAAGAACACCCTTTAATGCCCCAATTGGGGCAAATTATACTCTTATTAGGGTCGTAATTCTTTAATTGGGTAAGTCCCAATTAGAGCACTGCTTAATTTCAGACTAGAACCCTAATGCCCCAATTGAGGCACTACTCTACTGGGCCCGTTATTCTTTAACTGGTGCGGGTCCTAATTAGAGCACTGCTTTATTTCAGGCATAGAGGGCATGCCGGCAATCGGGTTCCGTCGCGAATCGGACATCGTGCTCCCGTTCCGGATGTACATCCCGAAAACTTTTTTCCGCAATTTTTCAATCGTCATTACGGTGAAACCGGACGAAGACAGCGGCGCCTATCTGTTCGCCGTCGTAAACGCTTTCGACACAGTGGTGGAATTAGGAGTCCTGCTGGAGCCGTATGGGAAGGTGATGACGTATTAATTTACCGTCCGATTGAAACGGGAGAGAAAGTACCAGTTCACCCCGTCCGATGAACGTAATATGGAGATGGTAGATTACGGTGTTATAATTTAATTATGAACAGCATAATAGAAAAGTAAAAAGCGTAAAGTAAGCGTTACATTTTTAACTAACCGCTTAATAGTTAATTGAGTAGTTAATTACATATTTTACAAAATGACGGACATTAGAATAAAATTCGTTGTAATAACATCCCAAAAAAAAAACAATTTACCGAAAAAATATTAGTATTTAATCGAAAATATTACTACTTTTTGATACAAAAGAAATGTAAACCGACAAGTTTTTTTTGTCATTTTTAACGCAAGAAATGTAGATATAAGTCAGTTGGTAGGTAGCTGTTCTTAATTTTAAATTGCTGAATTTTTCTTGAATTTTGCAAAAATGAAGCATAATTTTACCTATATTACTGTAAATAACTATTAATTAAGTTATTTAATAGGCTTCAATTTTCCGGCTTGATAGGCGAAAGTTCTTAAAAAAGTACCTAAAGGTAAACCCAACGAGGCTGCAACAGTTATTCGTTGGATTAAAAAATGTCCCCCGTTAAGTAACCATTCAAATCAGAAGAATCTGACGTCACTTTATCAGCCAATTAGATTCGATTTAATACGGAGTATTTGTTTTATAAAGTGACGTCAGATTCTCGTGATTTGAGTGGTTACTTAATGGGGGCATTTTTTAATCCAACAAACAACTGTTCCAGCCACGTTGGGTTTGCCTTTAGCTCTTTAGTTACACTAACTTTTCTTACTGTAGTTGTAAAACTTCAAATATTTAGGTGGCGGTAGTTTACTTTAATAATCCAAGTAGGGTTTTATCCAAGTATCTATGAAGTATCAAGAATCCATAAGAGAACAAAACGTCCAACTATGTGTTAAAAAAAGTTCAGTGTAAATTTTTTATAATGTAAAAAAATCTGCTAGGACCTGTGAAATTTTCTGCAGTTCATAGAATAATCTACGTGAAAGTTTTTCCACGTTATACTGTCGATTATTCTACATCTAAACCACACAATTTTAAACAAAAAAGTACAAAAATAAAATTCTTAGATAAGATTTTTGAAATTTAATGTTAAATATTCTACATTGTTTTTTTACATCCGACATATGAATTATTCTACATATGAAAACGTAGAATATTTAAAATAATTTGAATTATTCAACGGTATTTTAAAAAATTGCATTTAGGAATTTTGTGTCCACCATTTTTTATTTCTATATTAATATAATTTTAGTTTTATAGCCACTTATTGATCTTTTTATATTTAATAGTAAGCTTTTAAAATAGAACATAAAAAGCAGTAAATTATATAGTGAAAAATTTATTATGTGGATTGTTTAATATATAATTAGAACAACTCCTTAACACACAATCGAATATTT
>JASAMX010008473.1:0-24893 GCA_030248175.1 Microlaimidae sp. YZB2_3
TTCTTTTGCTGGTTCTTCGTTCAGTTCATACTGCAATCTTTATTGCTAAACAATATTTCAGGGGCTTTGCAATACTAAAATAAAGCATAAGGAATAAAACAAGCATAATTATCATAAAATTGTGCTTAATACAATTATTAAAACATTAACAAGAAAAAAGTTTTCACTTTTTTTAATTCAAAAAGCACACTATTAAATACAATTTTTTACTGAATTATTACGTTTCGCTTAGGCTTAGGCTCGCACTTTTTTGAAACAAATCATTAAATATAAAAGTTTATCATGGTAATATTTAGCTTGATTTTTAGGTTTTGTTTAGGCTTAGTAAAAAAGTTTTCAATCCATGGTTCAACTTAAGTCGCAAAATACAAGAAACTTCTCTTTTAAAAGGTATGTTTACAAAATCGCATCCAAAAGAAGATTTTTCTAAAAACAAGATGTTTAAAAGACGAGCTTTATGAAGACGACTTGTAGAAGACGAGATGTTGAAAAACGTAATGTAACAGACGAAATTTCCTGGAACTTTCTGCTACTGCTAAATTTATCTGGGGAATCGAGACCTTTTCTAGGGATTTTCTTACTGGGGAATTGCGACTGATTACTGGGGAAACGGGAATGGCTTCTGGGGAAATAGGAACGGCTTCTGGGCAAATAAGAACGGTTTCTGGGGAAATGGGAATGGGTTCTGGGGAAATAAGAATGTCTGGGGAATCGAGACTCTTATGGGAATCAAGACTATTTTTCTGGGGAAATGCGACGTAGCCTGTCACATCGGCAAATGGTCCTGGGGTAAAATGATCGTCGGCGTAAAATTCGTTGGCAAAATAGTCGTCGGCGAATTGTCGTTGGCGCAATGTATGCTCTTTAAAAGTTGTTAATGGTTTTATTTCGTGTTTTCATTAAGTATTTAAACAAAAAAGCCCCACGAATAAAGTTTTATAAAAAATCATTAAATAAAAAATGAATTTTCTTTAAATCAACTATTTGTTTAATGATTTTTAAATAAACTTTATTCGTGGGGCTTTTAAACTATTAACAACTTTTAGAGAGTGGACACCTAAAATGCCCACTAACTTTTAAACGGCTTAGACTTAGGCTTAGGCTTAGTCTAAGCCTAAGCCTAAGCCTAAGCCTGAGGTGCACTAACAACTTTATATTGTTTTGTATTGTTAAACTGAGCATGGACCCCTATACTCCTGGACAGTCGGCGTTTTAAGAGGGTTGTGCAACAGATACATCACTGACAGTGTCTACATATGATAAAATCCGCAATTTTCGGGTTATAAGCTTTTTGTAAATAATTTTTTTCATAGAATTAGGTGGTTTTGATTGTATCAATGTATTTTTTTATTTTTAAAATGAGTTTTTAAAAATTTTATAGCATACCTAATAAGATTTTGCCCAGTACTAAAATTTCCCATTTTTACGCGTTTTTTTTTGAATAAAATATTAACACGAATGATGAATTATTTATACCACTTTATTTAAAGATATAGTGCTAAATCACTAAGCGAGAAAATTGAAATTGATAGTGGTATTATGTTACTATGGACAATCGTTAACAAAAGATTATACTATAGTCATTAAAAAAGGGACCAACTTTCAAGTTTTTATAGGTTAATAAATATTTTTATAGTAAAGCCAGAAGAATAATATAAATATTCTGTGTAATTAATTAATTGATTAGTAACTACTTAATAAACTAAACCGATTCACACTGATACAGCAATATTAGGTTATAAAAGGTAATAAGTTTTCAATAAATCAATTTTTTGTTCAAAATTCTTTTTATTTCATTACTATTTATCAAATATTAAACATTATATTGCAAACAATTTGCCTTATCCGGTGCATTGATCTGTAAATATCTAGTGATGTGCCCCGGAGCTTAAAGCTCCAGAGATTTGGAACGGAGCTCCGCTTTTAGGAGCTCTAGAGCAACCCTTGAGCTCCAGAGCTCTGAAGCAACCCTTGAGCTCCAGAGCTCTGGAGCTTCCCCCTATTTTTTCCTTCCTAATATTGCTTAATGAGTATTGTAATATTTTTTAGTTTATTTAGTAGTAACTAAAAAGTTAATTATTATCTAGCTTTATTATAAATATATTTATTGGCACAAAAAATTTGAGGGATATTCCATTTTTTAATGACTATAGTATTATTTTTCGTTAATTATTGTCTATAGTAAACATAATACTACTACCAATTTTCATTTTGTTGCTTAGTAATTTAGCTCTATATGTGTAAATTAAGTGATAAAAATATTTCTTAACTGCTTTGAATATATTTTGAAATAAAAGCAAAAAATGGAAATTTTAGTACTGAATGGAATTTTATTATGCTAAAAAATTTTCAAAAAAACGGTAACGGGCCAGAAGAGCCAAGGGACGTTAGAGCTGGGTACTAAAGAGCCGGAAAAAAGGGACCTAAGAGCCAAGCAGCGGGAACGAAATTTTAATACCTACTCTATAATCTTTTTATTAATTTATTTCCAGTTTTATCTGTATGTTTTACTTTTCTGGTTTTATCTGTATGCTTTACTTTTACCAAGTATTCAATGCTTTAATTGCTTTATCTGCTTTTTAGATCATGTCTGATGATTATACCGAAAAATGTGCAACTCCTATACAAAAAAAGTACTGAAAAGTAGGCCAATATAATGAGCTTCTCCATTTAAATTACACCCTCCATTATAATGGCATAGTAGTCATTTTAATTCGGCGAATTAAAATGGAGAGGAAGCCATTATAATAGCCATTTATTGATTTAATTTCACTTCATATATACTCACAAGTGTAATACTGTCGGGGCCGCATGAGTTTCACCGTGTTGGACAGTTATAAACCAACACGAAAAAACTCGTGCGGCCCGGACAGTATTACACTTGTGAGTATATATGAAGTGAAATTAAATCAATAAATGGCTATTATAATGGAGGGTGCCATTTAAATGGACAAACTCATTATAATGGAGTACTTTTCCGTACTTTATTATATAGGAGTTGCACATTTTTCGGTATATTATATATTTTTGGTTATAGTACCTGTACCAAGCAATATATCTAAAAATCCTGTATTTAATATTGCCTTGTAATTTACAAGCCAGCGCTCTGTATACATTTACTTTAAGAGATTCTGAAGCTGTTGATTTGGTATAAGCTTAAGCTGCATTTTGATCAAACTATAAATTTACAAATTTGTATAATATCCTTTTGATTATTTGTAAACAATGTAGTATTTGTATATAAAATTATGGCAACTATAAACTAACGCTAAAATTAGTAAAATTTTCGGAGAAATATTTTCATTGTATGTTAAACTAATACAGTAACTTTTATTTTTGTGCACATTTTCTTAATAAGTGGTCTCAATATGTTATAAAGTTTAATAACTCAAATAAATCTTTATATATGTTAAATAAAATTAATATAAAACTAAATCGTAAATATCGCTCAGCAATTTCGTAAACTTTTAACAACAAAACAATAAATTTTTATCGCGTAAACTACAACCACAAAGGCAAGAATAATTTAAATGAACTTAATTAAATTATCGTATAAAAACAATTCGAAAGAATCTTTAAGGTGTTTAGTTTACTACGCATTAAAGGTTCCTAAGCCAAATACCAACGATTTGTACAGTTTTCCTTGGTTTAAAAAAACAGGCTATAATAAATATGCTCATTTACATTCGAATAGAAGTTTATGACGTAGAGTATCCCGTTAATTAAATGTTAAATTATTTTTAAGAACTTTTGATTAAAATCAGCAACCTCCGAAAACCATTATACTCCTGTATGTAGAAACTGGCTACTTTATTCTTGGCTTCAAGGTGGAGGAGAGGAAGGGAGTTGTGGGGTTACACCTCCAAAAATTCTCTAAATCGGTGACACCTCCCTAAGATTTAGAAGTACCCAGACACCCCTCCCCCTAAAATTTATAGGTACCGAGACACCCCTCCCCCTAAAATTTAGAGGTACCCAGACACCCCTCCCCCTAAAATTTAGAGGTACCCAGACACCCCTCCCCCTAAAATTTAGAGGTACCCAGACACCCCTCCCCCTAAAATTTAGAGGTACCGAGACACCCCTCCCCCTAAAATTTAGAGGTACTGAGACACCCCTCACCCTAAAGTTTAGAGGTACCCAGACACCCCTCCCCCTAAAATTTAGAGGTACCCAGACACCCCTCCCCGTAAAATTTAGAGGTACCGAGACACCCCTCCCTCTAAAATTCAGAGGTACCCAGACACCCCTCCCCCTAAAATTTAGAGGTACCCAGACACCCCTCCCCCTAAAATTTAGAGGTACCCAGACACCCCTCCCCCTAAAATTTAGAGGTACCCAGACACCCCTCCCCCTAAAATTTAGAGGTACCCAGACACCCCTCCCCCTAAAATTTAGTGGTACGGAGACATCCCTACCCTTAAAATTTAGAGGTACCCCAGACACCCCTCCCCCTAAAATTTAGAGGTACCCAGACAGACACCCCTACCCCTAAAATTTAGAGGTACCCAGACACCCCTCCCCTTAAAACTTAGAGGTACCCAGACACCCCTCCCCCTAAAATTTAGAGGTACCCAGACACCCCTCCCCTTAAAATTTAGAGGTACCCAGACCCCCCTCCCCCTACAATTAGGGGGAACTATAAAAACGTTACAAAAACATGTATTTGGGAATACTTTCAAAAAATTTTTGTCCGTCGAGCGGTGACTGAAATCTTCCGCCCCAAAATCTGGAAGGCTGTCTGCCTAGGTGTAACATGCGGTAATGTTATTAATGTTGATATGCGTGTATTTCCAAGCAAGATTGATATCGGCTAATGAATGTACACAATGAAATTTGAGAAAAATATCCGCAAAAGTATTCTTGACAAATTAAACTTTTGTAAAGATTTTACAAAAATGATAGTATGCCACTTACAATTGCACGGAATCAGTCTTATTGTCCAAATTTTATCAATACAAACATTAATAAAGTAAGAACTACTTTAGTCTGTTGACGCTTGAAGACTTTAAAAAAAACAAAAAGACCAAATTAATATCAACTTCAAAATTTTTTGTTCCACTACATCCAAATGGCGATGAGGCGTAGTATTAACTTGGTACCATTTCGCTGTTAAGTGATTCGAGGCACATCGTAATTGACTAGTTTTGAATAAGGGTTTTTTAGTGTATGAAAGAGGGTACAATACAGCTAGCGCCAATCATATCTAGGGAGGAAATTGAGAAACAGCGAGCGACCAGTACATTTTACAGTTGAAATATTTCAAATATTTATTGGTTTAACCGGTACTCTACATGCTCCTGTGCTATGCGTTCTAGAACTGTTCGGAACAGTTCTAGAACCTGTTCCGAACAGTTCTAGAACAGTTTTAGGACTGATTTGCAGTTCTCAAAATCAAAAAATAAATAAAACTCCGCAAATGATATTTAAACACATAAAACAACGGAAATACACAATAAAATAACGTGATAAGTGTTGGAAAATGTTTCGGTGACTTTTATAATGCACCAAAGTACAACTTCGGCATTTTCAAATGCCGAATTTCTCCCAAATTTGGGCAAACTGGAAAGTACACCGACACCGTCCGAACAGTTCCGAACAGTTCCGAACTTAGAACTGTTCCGAACAGTTCTAAAACGAGTTAGAACTTTCGAGTTAGAACTGTTCCGAACAGTTCTAAAACTGTTCGGAACAAAAACAAAAGCATTTTTTGAAGATTTTTAGTTTTTTGCCGCTTCGTAGGTACGGCGCTGCTAGCGCGCTTAGTTTTTACATTTTTAATGTTTTAATTACAAAAAATGCTCTATTTAAAAGTTTGGAATGGACTTTTTAAATTTAATTTTAAAATTTTGAATACTTTTACAATCAAAACATTAAAAAAACATGTAGGTTGGAAATTAATTTCAAAGCACCAATTTCAACTTTATTCTTGCTAATTCAAAATCATGTTCACGAAAATACTATTTTAATGATGCTTTCTAACTGTGATGTTTAATCAAAAAACCAAAACTTATTTAGCACAAACTGATATATTAAAGCACTTTAACCTAGTGAAAACATAATCGTGTATCAATTTTAATTAAGCTAAAAATTACATAATTAATTAATTTAATTAAGTTTAAACTAAAAAAAACTAAAAAAACTACGATTTTTTCAAATTTTATTTTTTTCTTTTTGTACCCTCTCTTGTACGGTAAAAAACGCTTATTCAGAACTACTCTATAAAACTTACTCACAAGTTGTTGCACAATGGGAAGGATCAAGCCACGTGCAAATTGTAAATTTGCACACTCGCGCCAATGGTTGAATAAGATATTTTAATTTATTTTTTCAGAACAACATCAACCGTGTACTTCCATAATTAAAACAGAAAAGCTTAAAAGAGTTTAACTGCATAAATATGAAACGTAAATAAAATTCAGAATCTTAGAAATCATTTGCGTATTTCTTTAACATAAACAATTATTTTGATTCTACTTCGTACCTTTGAGTCTCTGTACTTTACCCATAAACACTCATATCATCACTGGGATAAAACAAGATAAAGTGATGTCAATGAGCCCAAATAAAAACAAACGGATTTGCTTACTTGGAACACAAATAAAACTAAACATCGTTCAGAGCGTACCATTCTTCAATTTAGTACTGCCAAAAATGCCAAAAAATTTCAGAAACACCCCATTAAATTAAACAAAAATGCCCATAAAATCATCAGCATAAAAGAAAACCAAAAATCACGTTTTCTATTTCCAAAATTGTCGCTGCGATAGAGATTAGTATAAAACACGCCGATTCAATCTTCAATACTACTATCTTCAAAATTATTGAGAGTTGCAGAAGAATTATTGTTTGGCAAGGAAAGCTAAAAAAATAAACAATAACTTACGTGTTACAGCTTTTGTAAATAATCAAAACATATTGGAATTTTAAAACTAGTATCTTTGTTATCTTTTTAAAATTTTACTTCTCCAAAAAGTAAACGATAGCAATTTAAACAATTAAAATACAATAGAAATCAATTTTAAATATAAAACATTACTGTAAATTCCGTGGGTGAATCAGCCTCATGAAGTGCAAGTTCCTCTCTGACTTCTTTCAGTTCTTGTTGTAATTTTTGCAACTCTTTGTCTTTGTGTTCCGTGACTCCAACAAGTTGTTGCTTAATTCCTTTCAATTCCTGCATGAGCGACAAGTTGACCGCTTTTAGTCCTTCTGTTTCCTTGTCGTTGTCCAAGTCTCCAATGAGCTGTTGTATTGCCTGTAGCCCGAGTAGTTGCTCCTTCAGAGTTTTTACCTCTTCATTTAACTGAAGGTTAGTCGCAATAAGATCCTCGTTTTCAGCGCGAGCAGTTTTTTCGTTAAATCGATTTTTTAAGATCTCCAATTCCCGGGTTAAAGCTGAATTGGCTGAACGCAATTCTTCCGTCTCTCTATAGAGCAACGATTCATCGGTCTGAGGAACCGGTTTTAACATTTGCTCTTTTAAAGTTTGCAGTTCTTGCAACAGGGAAAGATTGGCAGATCTCAGTTCCTCAGTTTCACAAGTGCAAGAAGTGCTGTTCATCGATTCACACATCGGGCTGTTGATGGAGCGAGGAGAGTCAGTTCCGGAGCAAACAGAGCCACCGCTTGTGCGAAAGTATTCATTTTCAGCTAAAAATCATTGAAATTTTTTTGTTCGTATATTTTGTACTGTTATTTTCACCAAACAAAAAACCACTGGTGAACTTTGTCATGCTAAAATGTTTCTACATTACTTCTCGTCCTAGCTCATTACTTTATCGTTTAAGAGACGTACATATGCTTAAGAAACTTGTCAACGTGATTTCAACAAAGACAAAAATCTATATAATCTAGATTACGTTAGGAAATAAATTTCATTTAAAGTGGGCTCATCAAACCGACCTCATAATGAAATGGTCAAGTAAAAAATATAGTTTTAAAATATTATTTATTATGCTCTTGCAGATCAGTTTTTAGTTTTGTAACGTTTTTAACGCAATTATTATATAACAATATATTGAAAATTTTTAAATTTTTGATTTTTTGCAATTTTTGAAGCCAAAAAACGCGTCTCAAACAAGGGAAGAGATGGCGCCAGCGCAGTTCAATGTAAACTCTTGCGTTGGATTCCGCTTTTTTTCTACTTTTACAGGCTTTTAACGTATAAATAGGTAAAATCATGTTAAAAAGACAAAATTGCTTCGAAACGTCGAAGTAAAACTTTAAATGAGGAATATTTGCTTCCAATCAGAATTTCGTGTGAAAGCCCGAGAATATTTTAATATAGTAAAACCTCAAAAAGCGTAAAAAAGATTCAGGCCTACATTTTAAACTTTCAATTTGTTTTTTAAGCGAATGAATGTCCATTCTTAAATTTGAATTTTCGGCCTTGAGCTGATCAGTCTCAACTGACAAATCTTTGCTGCTACTGGACCATTGTTCCAACGCTTTTTCTTGACTGCGTTGAACGATTTGTAAATTTCCAATCGTATGCGATTGTCTTTCCAACTCGCTATTTTTCTCCTAAATACATTGCAGTTAGTACTCACTAATATTGGACAAAATGGTCAATTATTGTTCCAGTTTTCTCAACAAAACGCTTGATTTTGGATAGTTTGTATTTTTTTTAAATTAAAATATGTGCAAAAAACGGTATAAAGTGATTTTTAAGTAAATATTCGAATAATATGTCATATAGATTTATATAGAAAGTTTGTAATTTTTTAATAAACAGTATAACTCATTAAGTAGAGTAACTGACTTAATTTCGGCCACGCCTTAATTTCGGCCACCAATTTAAGGTGTTAAAAAATTGGCTTATTTTTAAAACACAAAAGAACTAGCACAAAAGTAACTGGACTAATGTTGAATAAAGTGTTCTTGCAAAAAGTTTTTTTGTTATTCTACATTATCAACATTTTCATACAAAAAGTGAATTTTTTGTGATTTTCCTAATTTTTGCTTTGTGTTTAAACTGCATCAAATTTAGAACGAAGCAATATATAACCTTAAAATATCTTCTATTTAAGGCTCAAAGTTGTCAATTTTCATGTTTTGATATTTTCTTCAAAATTATTTTGCAATGCGTTTAACTAACTGCACATTTTAAGATTCCGTTAATTTCGGCCACCTGAAAATTTAAGTGAAGAACCTGCCGTTTTTTGCTGTTTTTAAATATCATTGTACTACCGTATTTATAAAGAATTTTTTTTGCTCGTTTGACTTTGTTTTGACGTTTTTTAAGCCAAAAATAAAAATTGAACAAAAAATACAAATTATTAAAACTTGTTTTTTTAAGGTTTTGACATAATTATTTAAAGTCTTGCTAATAACTATTAAAGTTCGCAAACGGGAAAAATTAAGTTATATGTACCAAGAAAAATACCTAAGGGTAAATTTGCAGCCTTTAGAAATTTTTATTGTTCGTTTAAGCAATAGTTATGGCCAGTTTTTTGTAGGTGGCCGAAATAAATGGCACGCGCCTTAATTTCGGCCGCTTTAAAAAAAGTTTAAACCTTCACTGATTTTTAAGCGTAACAGAAATATTTAAATTTTGCACTGGAATAACAAATATAGCTATTGTTTGATTTTTAGGCCAAATTTTGGCTTGATTGAAAAAGCCAGAAAAAACTTATTCAAAAAAATAAAAAAAGGTGGCCGAAATTAAGTCAGTTACCCTATAACCGCAGAAGTTGAATAAACAAACCAATGCACTAAAATGCAAAAAACAGAAAAATCATTATCAAATTAATAATCAGAATAAGTTTATGTTGCCAAAAATCATGCAATAGAAAAACAATCGATTAAATATAATGAAAATGCCTAAATACCACTAATTCCAGTTGAAGTTCGTCCATCATTTTTTCTTGTTGGTGATACCGATTTGACAATAAATTCAGTTGTGTTGTTGTGTCATTAAGTTTAGCAACCAACTTTTTTCTAAAAAAATTAATAAAAACGAAAAATAATTTGCAAAAAAAAATTATTATGCAATAAAGATGCAGTATATTAATTTGTGCTGTATATTTATTTCCGTTTAATTAATACTAATCGATGTATCAGGTCGTACTGAGAAAAAAAAGTTATTACACCAAAAATTAATTTCCAACATTTAACGAGTTATCAACAAGAATACCACTTGGTTATTTCCAATGTTGTTTTTATATACCATTTTTCAAACAAAAAAAGTTCCACTTAACGGATATTTACAAAACTTATGATCATATAATTCATGCTATAAGGTACCAAAAAGCTTAAATTTTAAATTTGTTTCAATTCTGAAAAGTATTAAATGAATAATACCATTTTAAAAACATCATATTCCAAAAATGATGTTTGGGGGAACGGGACACGAGGAAACTGGACACAACGGTACTGGACACGAGGGCACTAGACACGAGGGTACTGGGCTTAAAAAAATTGCGTTCACCACAACCTTGCAGTAAAATCGATTCATTATGCAAAGGGGGACACGAGGGTACTGATGAGCAAAAAACAACCTTCCCGCATAAAGCTGGATAAACTTCTTGCATAACAATAGTTTGTTTTACTTAAAAATCATTTAGCTTGTTTGACTGACTTAGGATTATAAAAAAATAATTAAGACGACACAAAACAAAAATTATAATTTCATAACATTAAAACATTTTCGTGTTATTTAGTTTTTGGTGTAATGCAATTTTTTTCTCAAAGTGACCTAATACATCGATTAGTATTAATTAAACAGCAATAAAAAATACATACATCATAAATTAGTATACTACACCTTTAAAATAAATTCAAATTCTACTATGGTTTTAAAAGTAAACTATAGATGATTCTAAGAGTATTCGTGGTGAATTTTTGTTACAATTATAGTTTTAATTGGCTAATATGAAATTAATGGCTGGCTGTAGTTGCCGTCGCTATTTTTTGACAAGTTTTTATTGCTTTATTATCTTATTTTAATCAAGAAATATTTTCGTTTCTAAAGTCAAGCAGAATTAAAAGCGGGCCAAGAATCCAAAAAAACAATTAAACAAAATGGAACTAAACTAAATAAACTAAACTAAACTAAAAACTAAATAGCGAACGGATTTCCTGTAGGGTTAAAAATGGTGTGGTGAGTGGCATACATATTCTAAAATAAATTATTTATTCTTAACTAGAATTAATTATTTATTCTTAACTTAAAATAAATTATTTATTCTTACTTAATTCTGCTTTATTATTTATTCTTACTTAATTCTGCTTTTTACAAAAAGCTTAAAAAAATTTTGCCTAACCATATTATTGCCTTTATTTTTATTCTTTCCGCAATCACACAATTAAAAGTTTTTTGTTACTTTTCGTCTGAAAGCTGGGAATCCATGTCTAATAGTTCTTGTTCGCATTTGGCTTTCCAGTGAAGTGATTCGGAAGTGGCTTTAGTCAACAGTCTATGGGTTTCGCTGTGTTTTTCCTCCTCGATTTCAACTTGTTTTTGAGATTTTTCAAGATCTTCTCGCAGGATTTTGATAACTCTTAATAGGCTTTCTTTTTCCTTCAAATAAAAATATGTGATTTTAATTATTCATATAAATGAAAATATGCAGCGCAATATACTGAGTTCAGCGTTTGCTTTCTGACTCTTAGGAGGAAAATTGAGAGCAGGTCAATGGGAAATTTTCTGACCCATGACCGTTAAAAAATTAATTTCTCATTGTAGACAATAGCTTCAAACAACACCTAAAATCGATTGGCTTCGTTTTTTTTAATTATAAGTAATATAGATCCAAATTTTAGAGATTTTGTGGTCTTGCGGGTGATTTTAGTGTTCAAGAGATTTTTCAGTATTAAAAAAACAGGTTAAATACTCATGACCAAATTGAGTATAGTAAATATATTTTTAGTATGATTTATGTCGACTAATGAAGAAGCTGACGATAATATCTTAAGCTGTTGTTGCTCAATGATTTAAGAAATTTAATATCGAAGATACAATTTTTAAAGTTTTTTTACGAAGGATTGATTAGTACTTTTCCCGCTTTCGGCCAAAATAAGAAGTATTTTTTGGGAAACAAATAAAATTCCTTTGTGTTTTAAAGATAATTATGAGTTGTTTTACTGTTTTTAGCAGCGGTAGACTGCATTGATTTATTTTGAAGTAGCATGACTGTTCGTAGATAAAAATATTTAAAAAATTAACGAAAGAAAATGTGTAAGAGATATTCAAATAAAAAAATGATAAGCATTTACAGTTTCCAAATCATAAATTCCGTTTTCCAAACCCCAAAGTGAACATTTTTAACATGGTGGCCGTGGCGTTAGTGAAAAAAAAATTTTGACCAAAAGTTTTTGATTTAGAATGCATAAATTATTGCTCGATTAAAAAACAAAAAAAAAATTTTCAAAAATATATTCGTATTCTACCAAAATATTAGTGTTTCTCCTTTTTATATTAGTTTAAACGTGTTTCTTGAGATTTGATTAAAAAAAAGTTTTGTAAGGCAAATAAAATTAAAAAATTATTTTTTTGACGAAAATCGATATTTTTGTTAAAAACAACGGTAAATTTTGAATTTTTTTCTTTTCTACAAAAAGCAAGAGGGTTTTCTCATGGCTCACAGCTTTATTTCGCGAGACAAATATATGGTTTGTTTTAGATATGACTCACTGTTATGAGACACTTTCATAAAATATTTAAATTTTTTCCTTTAAGGTTTTACTCACTTCCATTTCTTCCTCAAGAGTTTTTTTATAAACATCAATTTCGCGTTTCATCATTCTTTTGTCCGTTCTCAGTTCTTTAACTTCTGCTTCTAACGACTCCAACCGCTTACCTAAACCGAAATTGTATTATATTGTATTTTTATTTCGTCTAAAACTGGGACATACATAAGCAATAGACACATTGCAGTATGCACCAACAAACAAAAGACTAGAAATAAGATAAATAAAATACATTAAGCCAAAAAGGGGCCAGTCCACTAACCGCATGTTAAAAACCGGCTAAGTTAGACAATTATAAAAAAGGTCCTATTTATAAAGTTTTTCAAATACTTTTGTGAAAATATTTACTTATTTTAAATTATTTGTTGTGGACAATAAAAATAAAAGATTTTTCATTGTTAAAATTAGAAAATAATATAATGAAATGATTTAACTAAAAATTAACGGCTATAATATTCAACAGCTATTTTTAGTTTATATTTATAAAAATATCTATTATATTGTAAAAAATATCATGATTTTCAATTCAAACCAAAAAAATGGCAAATTTTGCAGAAGAAAAAAAGCAAAATTTAAGCAATAAAACCTGTTTTTTATAATCGGCTAACTTAGCCGGTAGTTAACATGCTGTTAGTGGACTGGCCCCTGCCCACCAACCACTTTTGTCCCATTAGGATTCGCGACTCCCATGAAAAATAAGCGATTGGTACCCTAAAACAAAATTGACTCAAATATTACAAGATTTGAGATTGTATATCTAAAATTTATAAGATCATTTTTCTTTTCCTGGCCTAAATCTATTTTGAAAAGCTTTAAAAAATTATGTATACTACTGGCGTTTTCAGTATAAATTTTTTTGAGACTTATTACAAATCCAGAAAAATAGATAATTTTAGTTTTTAGTTCAACATTATTGAGATTGAAAAAAAAAAACTTTTAACTTACTTGTTGGTTTACTTACTATTTTTTCAATATTCCTTCATAATTTAAATAAATGTCATAAAATTTTTTAGTTTATTGTAAAACTGTTTTCAATTTTCTTTAAAAATCTCTTAACTCTTTCTAAACTTATCAAATTAAGCATTTAAATTTTAAACCCGCCTAAGGCAACATGGTTACATTATAAAACAACTAAACTACAGCTACAAAAATCAAAATAAACTGCAAGACAAAGGGCAAACTAATATTAATACAATGTGGAAAAATAGTATAATCTACATAAACTACTATTTTGATTTGTTTTTTACTATAAAGTTTAACACGTTTTTGTTTTTAAATCAATAAACAACTTGTTTTAAATATTTATTTAGCTAACAAAATTTTCTATGTATTTTTTTCTTTGAGAAAATTTTGAATGGCCAGCTACCAAACTTTATACCTAAAAGAGAAATATTTGTTCATATTTTAATTATGGGCGTACCTAGCATTAAAAAAATTGGGTCGGCGATCCCACCACGAAACAGTTCCTCCCAAATTAAATGCATTCTGTTGTATTATTTTTGAAATAAAAAATACTACAAATAATAAAACATATATTTAAAAAATGTTGACGTGCTTTTTTGTATTAAAATAAAGCATTACAAAATGTTCGTTTTTTTTGTTTAACTGAAATATATTTATTTTTTGAAAACCTTATTAATGCTTAAAATAGCTCTAAATAATGGTCAGAAGTTGACAAAATTATTTAAAATTGTTTTAATATTGTTCTTTAATCTCCGGTTTCCGAAAAAATTTGGTAAAAATCATTGGTTTCACAACGAATTCTGATTTCGCAGCGGGACCGCGGACCCAAAATTTTGTAATGCTAGATAGGCCCATAGTTGCACACAATAAGAGATTATTTTCCAAAAAGGATGCTTTATTCAAAATTTATTGAGATAATAATCCTAACAATACTGCATTGATATAATTTTTCTATGGCTTTTCCATGAGTTGGAACTTTTTTTTCGTTGCCTATCATTTTTTCAAATTTTAATTAATAACTGAACTAAAAAAAACCCGAAAGGTTAGCATTATTTTAATAAAAAATGGGTTTTGAATTTCTCCTTTTAACATTTTTTTGGCTCCTATTTCTTCAACTCATGTTTTCGTTTAAAATTTACGAAAAAAATTTTGGAATTATATGGATTCCAAATATAAAAAATATCATTAAATAAGGATTTAGTAAAAACATTGAAGCTAAAAGGAAAAGTTTGAAAAAAGATAAAAAACAAAGGTAAAAGAATTGCGTTTACAACAAAAGTATTTTAGGAAATTTTTAATTTAGTATGGTATGAAAATCGCAATGGGAATGGCATTTTTGCATCCATGCAATGAACGCAGTGCGCAATCTTGAATATACATCAGCAAAGCTAGGTTTCTTTAATTATTGTATTTTTATTTAATTTCAAAATTTTATAAAGAAGGTTATTCTATTCGTCTAAGATTTATGAACATGCAAGTTAGAACAACAAAATTACATACTTAAAATGGCAAAATGAAACAATTTGTTTATACTAATAATACTTTCTATTTATAACAACAATTAGCTTGTGGCAGCCATATGGAGATTTGCATGTTTTTGAATTTTGAAGATTTTTTAGAGATTTTTGGACGCACATTTTTGAAAATTTGCATTTTGCAGCGCCTTTGCATGTCTTATCTTTTAAATGTCTGTGATTTTATTTGAATCTTAGTGCTGACAAGAATTCTTTCTTGATACTGATGTTCATTTTACAATTTTATATATTTAAAAGGCGAAACCACAACCTGTTTTTTAATTGACGATGAAAATTAGAGATCAATTTCAAAATTTTAACCATTAAAACCAGAAAATAGTTTTTTAGTGAATTCTTGGCAACAATTTTACTGTGCCATTTTATAGTGTCTTTTTAATAACTATTTTTAGACCATTTATAAAAAACTTTCGATTTTTTATAAGTGATTTTTTATAAAAAAAATTATGGCTCATAATAACTTAATACTAACTTAATTTTACCTATTTTTTAAATGTTTTTGCATATGGTATTTCAGTGTAAATGCACGATGTCAAAATACTCTACTAAAACTTTGAGTTGTATATATGTAAACTTAAGTTATTAAGTTGTTAAGTAGCGCCCGAAGTGACTATTTTAAACAGAATACTAGTATCCCTTCAACCGTCGTGATCACACCAACAAAGTTAGTTCGACCACAATTGATTATAACTTAACAAAACAATATTAAGCATGTTTAATTGAATTGTATTAAAGTATTATTTTTATTCAAAACAGCAAACCGATATTTTTAAATATATAAAAACAAGCTACGACCCACGTTATTTTACATCTTTCAGAACGACGAACGTAGAAAACAAACAATTTTCAGTTTATTATAGAAATTACGAGAATATAGAAGTGTCATACCAACAAACATATCCGAAGAACTGCCACTTCTGACTGCAGAGTAACTTCTGGACATCACGGACTCTTGAGCACGAGCGGCTTGATACCTCAGGGTGTCCAACTGGGCGCTATTTCTTCGGAGTCTTGTGGAAACTGTTTAAAATATATTTAAATAATATTTTGATTGGATTTGTTTTAAAAGCTTTGCACAAGATACTATCTGCTTTTAAAAAACAGAAAACTATTAAGCATTGAAAACCGTATTTTACTATTTTACTATTTTCAGCCTGCTAAAAGCCTTATTAAACAACTAATAAGCAAAGCTGTTTTAAATTAACGTTCAATATCATTCTAAAAAGCATAAATATCTTACATATTTAACTTTACAATATAGTCAAAAGCAAGCAGGATCAATTAAGTAAAAATTAACTTATTTTAACTTTTTAAACCTAATGTTTGTTAAATAAATTACATACAATTAATTTTTTATACAAACGGTACCATAAATTATGCAATGTGCAACTTTGTAATTATTTAAAAGCATAAAATATTTTGAGATTTCAAAATTTTTAGCATCCCAAAATATAATAAGAAATCTAGCAGCATGCTTAAAAGCATTTAACTATTGTATTGAAGCAAGAAGCAATAATAAAAAAAGAGTTATTTTTTGTAATGAATCAATTGACGTTAAACCTTTTAAGGCAAATTACAAATTTCAATAATCTCCAAATTATGTTATTCAAGTCACGCACAGTTTTTTGCTTATATTTTTTTCTAAAAATTTACAAAACCATGATTAGAAAATTCGCTTTAAGTAAGCATTCAAAGAAAAATGTTGTAATGTATTAAATTGCAAAAAAAAATGCAAAACCTTTAAAGAGAAACAGTTATTACATTACGTCAAGAATAAATTGTCACAAATCGAAACCACAGATCGAGCTATTTACTCACCACTAAAAAGTCTCGCTACTTAAAAATTAAAAGTGTATGGTTTATATGTTTATTAAAACTAAAAAATATTTGGTAATAGCGTCTGTAAAGTTGATGCAAAATTATAATTTACATACGAGTTAAATTTCACAAATTTATATCTCATACGATATAAAAATCATGTAAACTGATTATGATTCTATAATTATCATATCATTTTCTGTTGAAAATTCAATAAGTTAATGATTTTTTTTCTAGAGAATTTTATATTTCTAGCAAAAAAAAGTAAAAATAGCCCCGCAAATTACGTTCAAAAATGTTGTGAAAAAAATTGTTTCTACATTTGTATATTGACTATCAAATCACTTCACAATATCATTTTCGCGTTTGTTTGTAATATTATCGTATTTAGTAACTATTTACATACCCAACATATCTGAACAACTGCCGCTTCTAACCGTGGTGAGACTCCTGGTCATGAGAGAATCCTGTTGGATGCTGCGTGCGGCTTGGTACTGGAGGGACTCCATCTGCACACTACCACGACGGGGTCTGCTGGTGGAAACCCGGTACCTTCCGGGGTCTTCGGCCCAAGAGTTGTTGTCCAGCTGAACCTTGAGCTGCTGATTCTCGGACTCCAGCCTGTACAATTTGTTTGTGGTCAAACATTAAAAGGGGCATTTTTTACTTTTAAAATCTCAGAAAAATTATGAAAATCGTAAAAATTTTAAAAAAACATAATATATTCTAAGAATTTACACGTCAGGCCTTTGTTTTCACTCAATGTTTTTGTTTACTTCTTTGATTTTATAATTTGAGATACAGCCTGTATGTAGGAGGGATGTGAGTTAAACGGGTCAAAGATTGCAGTCTTGGACTCCTACTGTGTAATGTAATGGAATATAAGAACTGTGTAATGTAATGTAAGATATTTTTTAAACTTTTTATTTACAGTGGTTAGTTATTAAAAAACACAGTAATCATACTTAAGAGACTTTTTATGAAGTTGTTCCACTTGCTCCTGCATTTTTTCTAGGACATTGGCGTGTCGTTTTCGGAGATTGTTCAAGTTTTCGTCGTTTTTCTCATTTTTTTTCTGTATTTCTTGTTGAAGACGGTCGATTTCTGCATTTTTCTCCTTATTTTGGGTAATCTGAACAAAAATTTTGCAGTAGTAAGTAAAATTTTTGATATATCAAAAATTATATATATATATATATATATATATATATATATATATATATATATATATAATCAAAAAATTTACTTTTTATTTATATGTACTAGAATATTACTTGAGCATTTAGAGATGTTTCAGCTCTTTTAAGTTTATATTCCAAATCATCCAAGTCTTCTTGAAGTGCTTTTTCGGCCTTTTCTGACTTTTTGCGTAATAATTTTTCTTGTAGGAAACTGTTTTCCAAATCTTCTATTTTGGTCTATAATTGAACAAAAATTAAATTTCACATTATGGTTGAATTATATCTGGCTGACGTCGAAAATTAGTATGCAAACATGAGCGGATCAATTAAAATTATGCAGTTATGACGTTTTATTAAACGAATAAAAACGCAGAATTTTTTAAAGTCTATCTTTTTACAAAATATACAAAAAGTAACTAACTTTAGTCTTTAAAAAATTTGAATTTGGTTTCCAAATTAAGTAATTTGATGAATAATTATTAAAATATGGGTTTTGATCTTTATTATTAACCCGCTTTCGTTAAAAATTTTGAGTGGCTTTTTTGTTAAATATCTCGATTCAATACTAAAATTATCGAGGTCCGCTAGATTTTATTTGCCTATAATTATTTTTTGCAAAAAAGCATTTAGATTGTAAGGTAAAAAATAAAATTTTGAGTCAGTATAAAGTCTTAAGATTAGTTTGTATTTGTAAATAAATTTAATTACAATTGACATAATTTTATCATTCGAAAAATATTATTAAATTTTTTTCTATAGTATATCTTTAAATACTTACTTCCAACTGTTTTATGTATTGCTGTAAGTTAGCGATTCGGTCTCTTTGGTCACTAAGTATTAAAGTCATGTTGGACGTTTCAGCTTGATGACTAAAGTACAAACAATTTATTTTAAGTTCAATAACTGAATCAATGTACTTTAGAAATTTATTTTTCAATTCGCCAATTTTACTTTTGTAGTGATTTCGACATTTGATTGCTATATAATTTCAGCAAATTGGTTAATACGATTTTGTGACTTTTTGCGAAACGTAAAAAACAAACCCAAAACTGTGGGCAAACATGACTGTGATATTTTTATGTGTGTGTTTTGTTAAAATAAGCTATATACAGTGTAAATACAGTTTTTATGATTTACATGAAAATGTGTGGAAAATAATTTTAGAAGGAATACTTAAACCAGTTTTACTTAGAGCATTACTCAACTTTGCCGACCGTTTTTGTTTTTCATATTTTCCAAAAATGAATTAAAAATCGTCAATTTTTACAAAAAAACATCAATAATTAATTTTTGCTAAAATAATATATCAATTCTGTTTTTTTATAATGATTGGCCACTATGTTTTACAAAATGCACAAAAACCTTTGATTTAATATTTTTAGAAGGTCACATAAACCGTTTGAGATATTTCAGCCACAAACGGTTTTTTATTGTCTTCTCCCCTATAACCAGAAAAAAAGGTGAAAAAAATATTTTTACCAAACCAGAAAAAAAACTTAATTTCAAAGGACAAAGTATGGTTTCGATTTTCGGTAAATCAAAAAAAAAGCTTTTTCAAACTATAAGTTTAAATTTACCTGGCAAGAGCTTGTTCCGCTTGGATTTTTTCTTCCTGAAATAAAACCATTTTTCTTTGCATTTCCTGCAGTTCTTGCTTTGCACGATTGTTGCTCTCTTCTAATGTTTCACGTTCTTTTTTCTCTTTTTGAAGACTATTTTCCATCTGAATTTTTAATACTTAGCGAAAAAATCATAAAAACTTTGAACAAAAAATATTTTAATGACATTCATACTTTTAATTAATTTTATGATTTTATTCCAAATATTTGTGCGTGTATTTTTTTTTGTTTTCTGTCGTTATTATATTGCTGACGTTTTCTGGAGTTTCGTGCTTCAAAACTTCGAAAAAAATTTTCGAAGGTCTGAAGCTCAGGAAAAGTCCTACCGTAGCGCGCCCTATTTTTATGCTAATTTACTTTGATTTTTGCCTTTTTGACTTTTTGCGAATTTTTCAAGCATGTGAAGTGCCATATATATACCGGGCATATCAAAAAGATTTTAAATTACAACTTTTTAAACACACAATAAAAACGCTAGTAACAATTGCTTTAAGTCATAATCTCTAACAGAAAAAAAATTAAACGGACAAAAATATAATGATTCGGTAAAAAAGTTTTCACAGAGGCGCCATCATCGTTTTTAATTTTAGATAAAGGGTTAAATTTGAATTCTATCAGGGTGAAATTGCAAGAGTGGTCGAGTAACCACTCGTTCTCCGACAAAATATCACGCGCAGTAGAACACGTGATGGAATTAAATAATTATTGGTTACATTACTACTGAGTCTTAATTTTTTTAATTTTCTTGGTTTGCGCGTTATTGTTTATTTCTTCTTGGCAGAGAACGGTCCACCCTTTATTTCAGCCTGAAAGACATTGGCTTTAGTTGTTTCTATTAAATAAATTTTATGCTACCTGTGCTAAAGTTCGTTCCATACTGATATTGCTTGATTTTAAACTTTTTAATTGGTCTTGACCTGAGCCCAATTCCGATTTTAGACGCTGAAATTATAAGCAACTTTAGTGATTGGGTAATACTAACGATAATGAAACCATACTTTGGAGTACCATGCAAAACATGAAACTCTAAATTTAAAATTTGACCGTTGTAAGTTTTAATTACTTTAATTAAAACTAAGCGCCTATTTTGAACAATAAATTTCCTTTATTCTACAAGTTCCTAAAATTTTAGCACGGCTCTAAATTTTTTTGAGGAGAAATATTTTACTCTCTACTCCTTATCTTTTCAATTTTTATGTTATAAACACGTCAATGTGTGGGAAAAACAGATACCAATCCAGAATTTTTTGCAGTTCTTTTTTTGTTGTGGTAAGACTATATTGTTAGTTATTATGTTAGAATTTATTTATCGATTCTTTGAAATATTTTAATGAGCAACCGCCTCCTACAACGTGCGCAAACAATTTGAAGCTCGTAATAAAGGAAAAACAGTTTTTAGGTTGCAAATTTACCATAATATCCTGTCCTTGTGACACTAAACTGTTTTGAAGTTTCTCCATTAACTCAGCTTGTCGTTCTTTATCTTCTTTCATGTTTTTTAATTCAAATTCTTGAGCTTTTGATCGTTGCAACATCTTAAATTATTCATATTTTGTATTGTTACTTCATAATTTAGTGAAGGATAAATATTTAATTTAAAAAAATCAGCAAAGTTAAAAAAATCAATTGCTTGGAAATTCCTTGAAATAATTTTGATTGCAATATAGTCGGTAGTTAGCTATAACTACATAAAATGTATAATTTTTTAAAAATTGATGGTTTAAGATTTTATTTGAAGCAGTTTTTAGTTGCCATTTATTTACCATTTTTTCTTAATTTAAAATTTTAAAATTTAAACGTTTAAAAATAAAAATTATTACATTTTCTGTTGATCTTTGTAAGTCCGTCAATGCAGTTCTCAGCTTACTTCTTTCCTGGTCAGATGTGGTTAGCTTCTAAAATAACATAATTATATTATATATTTATAATCATAATTTCACAAATCACACATAAGCAGCCGAGAAACTTGCTAGATTGAACCGAGAATGCAATACAAACTAGGTAGATATTTTAAAGCTAAAACGAAACAATAATTAGCTATTCGATCAAAGTAGGAATAAATTTTATCAAGTTTTGACTTTTAAGTGGGATAAATGCTCGATGAACACAATTGGCCAGGGACTCCACTAACACTGATACGTAAGACGCGTTTTACACTTGCGTCTAACATGCGATAAAAATCAAAAAGGGTTAATACCTTTTCAAGATTTTCTTTTTCTTTTTCTAGGGTTTGGAATTCTCTTTTCATTTGTTCTTGAGGCTCCCGAACCAAAGGTTTCATCTGTAAGAAAATGAAATTTGTAATATAACACAATATAGAATCTTTAAACAACTTATTCATTGTATTTATTTGTTATATTTGTTTTATCTGTAAAAAATATACATTTTGTGTTACAGTAAAAAAATTGAAATAAATAAAATGGACATATTAAATTACTCGTTACGTACAATTATAAAGCGTAACAAGAAAAATTTATTTTTTTCAAAATTTGTTAAGCGTTGATTTTTAGTTTTCATTTTAAGAAAACAACGTAAAGGCAAAATCTAAAAATGAGCACAAAAAGCCCGACATCTGAATCATAAATGGCTAGACACCAGTCGAAAAAAGTACAAACGTACATAAAACTTTAAAAAAAACTTACTTGTCGGGTAAGTCTAAACCAATTCCAAGATCGGATTGATATCCACTCTCGAATATTGTTTTGAATACATAAAATTGATTCTCTATAAACATAAGACTTGTTACAGCTTCAACATGGACTTTTTTTGCTATGAGAAATAAATATTCAAAATTGAATTCATGATTTTATTTCTAAGAGAAAAATTTTGTATAATTTTAAATTTAAATGCGTTTATTTAAAATAAAACGATTTCGAAAGATTTTGACCAAATTTAGGTTAAAATATTTCACTAGTGACTACACTGGTTAACTAAAATAATAAGATTTTTAACAGTAAGATTTTTAGTGTTTTTGTTTAAATACAAACTTATGCTACTGTAAGAATCGTTTAAGAAAGGTATCTATAAATTAAATATGATAATCATAAAAAGATTTTAAAACACGAATTTAGGTATAATATGGAATTTAGGTATAATATGGAATTCATATATGTATTAAATATTTTAAATCAAAATCTGAAATATTCCAGCAAGATGTTTATTAGGACGTGCTTAAGCTTTATTTAAAAACTATAAATTGTAATTTTTTTTAAATACTAATAAAAACTGTAATCCAGATTTTGATTTTTTTTTACAATTTTCTAAAATATTTTTTATCTTATTCATTTGGTTTTAAACTTTAATATATTACAAGGAATCCATTAACCATTTGTGGTGTTTGAGAGCCATGTAAGCTCGTATTTCAGCTTGAATGCCAGTTACAATTTTTTTCAGTCTCTCATTTCTTTCTGCTTCAAGTCTTCCCACAATTCCAGCACGACAAACTATGGAGTGGGCTTCCAACCATTTTTTGTGAACAAACCAAATATTCCTTTTTTAAATCTATGCGGGGCATTAAATACATACATTTAAATACATTTTTTAGAAAACAACTGATTTTACAATGTGTTATAGTTATTTGTGTTTTATTTAATTGTAATGAATATTATTAATTAATAGCTGTAACTAATTATTGTGATATTTACGTTTTTAATATTTTAATTATTTTTTTCAATATATTTTTCGTGTTTTGGAAAACTGAATAGATTTTTAGCTGTTTTTTGTTACCAATTTCAGGGAGTCATGAATCCTTTTGAGGTTGGAAATGAATGGGTATTAATAACGAAATATTCAATTTTGCTTATTGGGTCATGTAACTACATTGCGGTGTAAATTTGCTTCAGTATGTTCCTGTCTTTGGACGAAATAAATAATAATAATAATAATAATCTTGCAGGAGTTAGACAGTTTTACGCCCTTAAAATGGGAATTGGGAGCCGAAATTAAAAGAAAATTAAATTAAAATTAAATTAAATTGGATTGGAGATACATTAGTGTTGGCGTTTAGGTTTAGTTTTAGGTTTTAGCGTTTAAACTTTTGGCTCCCAACTTTTTATTATCGGCTTTAACTTCCAGCTCTAATTTTTTGATACCAACTAAATAAATCATAAAAATCCGGGTAATTTAAATATATTAGCACCAATTAGCAGTTGATATTAAAAAACACAGATGAAAATATCTTTCGTTAAAAAAATCTAGGTAGCTAAATGTTTAAGTTTTAAATTTTGTTTTTCCATAAAACTTTTTTGTATAAATGTATTATAAGTAAATAAGTAGATAAAACTTTTATTTGGTTACAAAAACAGCCAATAACTAATCAATTTCAATATAAAATTGGTTTTAAAATTCGCATGTGTAGCCATAAATTCCTCGGAAGAAGGTGGCGTCACAAACAATTTAGAGTGGTCGGATCAGATGGAGCAGAATATCAGTATATACACTTAGAATAAGCCAAATATATGCTTAGAAAGTGGGGAACTTGAAGTTAAATTAAACGTTGCTAATGATGCTTTATGCGTAAATATTTTTTAAGCATTTACGTCAAAATTACGGAATTTTTTTTATTCGTTTTTTGTTTTATCTAATTGCAGAATATTTCAGATTTTTTGTCGTGCTGGAATTGTGGGAAGACTTGAAGCAGAAAGAAATGAGAGACTGAAAAAAATTGTAACTGGCATTCAAGCTGAAATACGAGCTTACATGGCTCTCAAACACCACAAATGGTTAATGGATTCCTTGTAATATATTAAAGTTTAAAACCAAATGAATAAGATAAAAAATATTTTAGAAAATTGTAAAAAAAAATCAAAATCTGGATTACAGTTTTTATTAGTATTTAAAAAAAATTACAATTTATAGTTTTTAAATAAAGCTTAAGCACGTCCTAATAAACATCTTGCTGGAATATTTCAGATTTTGATTTAAAATATTTAATACATATATGAATTCCATATTATACCTAAATTCCATATTATACCTAAATTCGTGTTTTAAAATCTTTTTATGATTATCATATTTAATTTATAGATACCTTTCTTAAACGATTCTTACAGTAGAGCAATACGTAACTGAACCAAGTATATAAACAT
>JASAMX010008476.1:0-21521 GCA_030248175.1 Microlaimidae sp. YZB2_3
TCAACAACGGTTAACCGCGCAGTGACTTAACCCATTTAATATAAGGGAAAGAGCGCTCCGCGCTCTTCCCTGATTTTGTGAAAAGGTATTTAAAAAAATTCTGCGTTTTTATTTGTTTTTTTTAAAGTCATTACCGCACATTTTTTAATAGGTTCCTTCATGTCTGCATTCTAATTTTCAGCGTCAGACAGATATAATTCAACCATAAGCTTATGGTTATTCAAAGGCACTTTCAAAAAAAAAACATTGAAAAAATTAAAATTTTTAAAGATACGTATAAAACAGGGAACTGGTTAAAGTTTTTTGTGAAAAATGAGATTAAATAAAAAATAAATATTATTTGATATAGAGGCCTTCGTATTTAGCTGCTGGGTTATAAATTTAACAATTTTTGTATAAATTTTTTTCCAGATGTTTTGTTTTTAGTTTTGTCATAAATTGCTGTTGGTTTCGACCTTTTTTTAGTTGGTTTTAAACAAATGTTTATTAAAATCAGGACTTAAAACTAACGTTAATGAATAATATTTAAAAAAAACGTGGTCAATTGCGAAAAATAGTTACGTAATATTGTTGTATGTATTCAACTTCAATTCAACTTTGACGTAATTCTTATCAGAAAAGAAGCGTAATACAGCTAATAGATAAAACAGCTTGTTTTCCACTCACAAATCGCGATACCACTATCGAAGTAGTGTGTAGCCTGTCACCGATCGCAGGTCGTATTTGGCAACAGTGTAAACCGGTGTTTATCCTCACTTGAATTGTATAATGTCGCACAAGTATAAAAACCGTGCAAGTATAAAAACCGTAAACCCTCTGCCCAGGGCGTTTTGCTTGAAATTCGGAAAGTCATTAGTGCAGCTAAGAAAATTTGTAGAAATTAAAATTTCTTGTGTGGATTTCATAATATCAAAAAAAATTTGCTGCAGAAAGATGGTTCCTAAAACTTGAAAAAAACACGATTCTTTTTTGTAAAAGAGCTGTTGTTGTTGGTTTGTTGTAAAAAACATTTCAACTGCTCTAACTCGAAAAATTTTGGGGTGAAACAACCCATTGATGATTCATAAAGAATTATCGCTCAAATGTTTTTTTAGAGCAGTGGAAAACTCTTGTCGTGTTAATTTTTAATTGGTCAACGCAAGTAATTAAAAATATATTTTAATAGTTTCAGGTTTTCATGGAAATGTAGCTTTCAATTTATGGTTGTTTATATAAAAATATTTGTTTTATGAAACATGGTATCTTCAGTTTTTTTATTAAAAAATCATCAAAACACTATTAATTACATAATACACAAAAATACCATATAAATTTTTATTCGCAATTTTATAAGTTTCTTTGAGTGGAGCTTCCCAAAATCAATCACCACACAAACAAGTTTCAAATTATTTTTCCTTTGTTATTAGGAAACAATTGGCGAAATCTTATGTTTCTTCGCTGTTCTTGTGTGTTTGTTTTGAGGTGGCTTGTGCGTCACATTCCATGAAGAAAATTTTAGTGGATCTGTTCATTCTGCAATTTTAAGCCGTTTTTCGGGTTTTGATAGTGACTGTTAGTGGCGCCATTTTTTATATTATAAGTTCCGTTAACCCCGTTTGTTATATGTTTTTTGTTGATATCGTGATTATTTTGATTGTTATCAATTTCACCATTGGAGGTTTTTCCATTTGCAAGATTACACGCCATCCCATTTCGTAAACCGTTGAAAACTTTTCGCAATCCGTTCTCAACAACACTGGTGTTCTTTATTTGAAATCGATCAATTGGTTCTGGTTCATGTTGAAGTTTTGCTTCTTTGTCAGAAACTACCAACGGAATACCCAACTCAAGGCAATAATTTGTTGTTCTTTTGATAAACTCGGGGGTAACCTAAATTATGACAGTATTGCTTAAAGGTGCGGAGCGGAGTCAAACTTTTTGTCTTAGATTTTAATAATTTTTTTGTAAAAACCTTACCCCTGCCTCCAATAGCCCACAAAAATTTTTTCAACAAAATATCTCCAGTTGTTCAGGAGTTATGCCTTCAAAAATTGCGTTTTTTGAAAATTCTGTACGTGAAAGATTTCTCAATGAGTATAACGATTTAAGTTAAAAATTATGTACTAAAAGAAAGCGGCTATTTTTTACTTTAATTTGATAGCTTGATCGTTAAGATTAGTGCAGTATTTGTTAAGATATTGCGTTTTTCCTACAAAAAACCCTCGATTTTTTCGCTAAAAACACGAAGTGAAGGAAAGAAAGGTTGGGCAAACTTCACAAAATCACTGCCGTCGTTTGGTGTTTTTAACGAAAAAGTTGCGGGTTTTTTGTACGGGAAACGCAATATTTCCACAAATATTGCACCAATCTTAACTATCAAAGTATCAAATTAAACTAGAAAGTAGCCGCTTTCTTTAAGTGCATAATTTGTAACGTAAATCTTATACCTATGGAGCAATCTGTCACTTACAGAATTATGGAAAAAAAACTATTTTTGGGGGTCATAACTCCTAAACCACTGGAGATATTTTGTTGAAAAAATTTTTGTGGGTTATTGGGGACAGGGGTAATGTTTTCACAAAAAAATTATCAAAATCGAAGACAAAAGTAAAAAATCTAAAGGAATTTTCTGGATTAATGTTATTTTTATAAATTTTGTTGAATATAATTTTCAACTTTGCGTTTGAAAAACGCCTTACTCAATTTAAAATTTTCGCTGTTGCGTGTTTTTAAGTTTTTCTTTCGAAACTAAGAACCACGATTAAACATGTACTTAATTTTGAAAGAATGATTTTTTTTACAGTGGTGCCTGTCTGAATACCTGTATGACTGTCCATGAACCATAAAGTAATCGTTAGCCAAAAATCCTAAATTAATATGAAAACAGAACTGTATTAACAAACTTTATGTTTCTGGAGGAAAACTACAATCAATTTAAACTGGAAATGTTAAAATTTTATGAACTGTAAAGCCTCCATACTACATGGCATTGGTATATTCCTATACCTTTTCATTGTAATAATATTCCCTATATCAATTTCCGGAGTTCCGGCTATTTAAAACGTAGGGAGCTCCGTAGTTCCCTCAGATTTTATCGCTTATTTAAAGGCCAGAGCTCCGAAGCTCCGAAAAACAACTCCGAAGCTAAGAGCTGCTTCAAAAATACTATAGTCCATACCTTCGTGACCGGACAGTCTTTAAGCGCGGTCTGAGAAATTGCGTATCCGCTCTGGGAATCCCGAGAAAGCGCTCTCATTGACTTGGAAAGCAAGTCGGGCCTCGCTTTTAAATCGTACCCGGAAAGTTCTAACACTTGTCTGCAAAACTGCTCGGGGTCCTAAAAAATTATCTGGTAATTTCCATTGTTGTTGCTTATTTTTTGAGCAAATTATTAACTCTTAGTAAAAATGCAAGATTTTTGTTTGGAATTATTTAATCTATTAACTGATGATTGATCAATTATAAACTTTTTTCACAAATTCTTAAGCATTAACTGCTTTAAACTAATAGCTTTTATACTTATACTATACTTAACATGTGTTCCGTGTCTTATCTTACAAAACATGTTTTAGTTTAAAGTTTACCAAAAATAATAAAAATTTTTAAGGGCTCTAAAATCACTAAAACTAAAGGTAAACCCAACGTGGCTGCAACAGTTGTTCATTGGATTAAAAAATTCCCCCATTAAGTAACTACTCAAATCACAAGAATCTGACGTCACTTTATCAGCCAATTAGATTCGATTCAATATGGAGTATTTGTTTATATATCTTCATTTAAACTTGATTCTTAATTGGTGCCGTGGTGTAATTGGTTAAAGCGTAGTCACTAAGACAAAGGTGAATAGGTGGAACCCTCATAAAACAAAATTTTTATTTTCATTTTAAAAAATGTGTATAGATTTTTTATAAGTTTTAAATTCCATTCACACCGATTGAAAACAAAAGCATAATTTATTTCCCTCTTTTTTTTAATTTGTCGATTTTTTTGTCATTTGGATATTCTAAAATATTATAATACTCTATAACTGCAATAATTCACAAACTTTTTTTTTGTAAATAAAAAGGTAATTTTTGCTATAACTGCAATTAGTTTACTACTAAACGGTTTGCAAGGAAAACTATCAGAAGAAACCTTAACTTTTGATTTATAAATTATAATTTGCTCTGACGCATTAAATTTTTTATAAATTGCTGATGTTATGGAACGAAAAAATTTCTCCGCATAAAAGTCATGTGGGCGTGTCTAAATTAGTTACGTGAGAAAACTGTTGCAGCACGTTTGGTTTGCCTTTAGCTAGGTTATCGAGCTAAGTAGCTTCGGTATTTGCCTTATTTTAATTTAAAAAAAAAGAAAATGCTTAAGATAAGTATTATAGTGTATACCACAAAAAACATCAAATTCATTGTTGTGCATTGAGCTGCACTTAGCAAGTTTTATTTGCAAACTATTTATTTATTCGACCTAATTTTTTAAGTTAACCGGCTTGTGTTGACGTTTATCGATAATTGAAAAAAGCCCACAGAAACACGTATTAAAAATCACGTAAGAAGTAATCTAATCTGTATAAGCATGCTTGGCATGGCACACAGCTGATTGGTCATTTACCTTTACAAAACAAAACCAGATACCAGAAACAAAACAAGATGAAACCTTTAACTAAATAATGTTTTAATGTTTAATCATTTTCGAAATCTGGTCAAAAACGAAAAGCGCAAAAAAGTATACCTCGAAAAGTAGATCGTAGAAAATCGCCGGAAAGTCGAAGAGTTCCCGATATTGCCTGGCTCTGTAGTAGTGGCTGGCTACAAAGTGAACCATTGACTCCAAGTAGGATATCTTGGGCATGTGCTTTTTCCTGGCCATCTCGCATGGGTCCACGAGGTAGATGCTCACCATCTTGCTGATGTACCAGTCGTCCAATTGGAGGCGCATGGACAGGACCCAAGCGCGCATGTACAGGCTGAATTTGAAGGCTCGCTCCATCGCCCAGGCTGTTTTAAGCGGGTCCCGATGGCTGAAGAGCATGTTCACACTGGGCACCGCGAATTTAATGTGCTTGGCCGCCGTCAGGGAGAGACAGAAGGTCTTGAGGAAGTAGCGCTTGACCCCGGCGTACGGTTTGCACTGGAGGCGGACGAAACTCCGGCAGATGGCCTCCAGCTCCTCCCGGGGGAGCCCCAACAGTTTGTAGATGTCCACCACTGCAGGCGGCTCCGACAGCACCAGGCACTCCTCGTCAGCCTGCTGGACTATGTTGGCGATGAGGGTGGAACCGCAGCGACCCGTGCCCCAGAGCATGGTGACCCGGCCCGGGGATTCAGCCGGGGTCTCCTCCCGGGCCAGGCGGTGGAAGTGGTGGATGGGAATGGTGACCAGACGACGGGCCTGGAACAGACCGGCCTGCCACAGGAACGGCGCGTGGCGCACATGGAAGTGTCTCTAAAAAACGACAAATTCTAAATTTATTATTGCTTGGGTCTGGTTAACACTGCAGTGGCAAGTGACAAGGGACGCGTTCTACGCGCGATAACATTATTACGCCATCATTGTTGCTGGGGTGTGAACGGGTGTGCGGTGGGTCACTTTTACGCTGCCACTCCGGTGTGAACCAGCCTTAACACTTGGCTTCAATGATACTTTTTTTATAAATAAGAATATAAGTTTTATACTAATGCTTTATATTTTCTAAATACTTTAACATATTTTTTTTACATTGTACGTAAATTGTTGCTGTGTTGTAATTGTACAATGAACTCTACTTACTTAAAGTAGACTAAACAATGCAACCTTTTGCGACTTTATTTTAACTTTTTTCTTTAAAGTCGGAATTGCAACTTTGTCATTGATAAAATGATAGATCCAAGTTTATGAAATGGTTTGGAAATGCTGTCATAAGACACCGCTTGCTGACTTGATGCTTTTTCACTCTTCAACAAATAAAAATAACAAAAATAGTGGAAAGCTAATATCCTATTCTTTAGAATATTTTTCTTATTTTTTGTTTGAGTTTGAAATTTTGTCAGCTTTTACTTGTTTTAGTTTTTTAGATGCTCTTCCCTGTACCCTAAAGTTTGTATCCACTTAAGGTACAATTGGGCGGTTTTTAGGGTCATTGATTTTTCGATTCGCACAATCGTACTTTTCGGTTTTTCCTTTAACAACAACAAACATATTTCTCTTCAGATTTTTGAGGTTTGAAACAATGCCTATATTTTTTTAAATTTAAAAACATAGATGTATTTTCAGCATAAAGCTTAACGCTTTTTAAATCGAATTCTATATTTTGTATTGAATAAGTTTAGTGTCTTTATAATAAAAAAACTTAAACTTAAAATATACGATAAAATATTGGAGTAAAATAATAATAAAAATAGAAGAAAGAAATTGTATGTTATAAATTTAGAATTAATATTCATTAAAAAATGCGTTTCACTACTAATTTCACACATACGTTTTAATCCGTAATAAATAATGAAAAGGTTCTAGCCTATCGGTAAAATTCAAGTTTTAACAAATTAATTATAACTAGCAGTACATTGTTTTGCTTTGATTATGTTCGTTTCCTAGATTTAATATACAACTGCAGAAACCCACACGAAGTTATTTATTAGAGCGGAAGTTCACGTGTTTCTCATGAGAAATTAATAAGGAGAAGGAAAGGTTGGTTATGTGATGTTATTTAAGAAGATTATATTGATAAGAATTTAGTTTCAAAAAGTTAAGTGTAAAGATTATATTTACTATTGTTTATTAAATAATTCAAACTAAGGTTAAAATCATTCAGGCTGCAATTAAGGGCGTAACCGCTCGCCGTCAGGAAGAAATAAAGAATGAACGGGAGAGAATAAAAATAATAAGAAAAAATTGTCTGTGTTGATGTAACCAATTATTATTAAGTTGCGTCAGGTGTTTCTCTGCATGTGATATTTTCTCGAAGAACGAGTGGTTACTTTACCACCTACCTATTTTCACCCTGATAGAATTTATCTTTAGCTATGAAAAATGCTTTATTTAAAAAAATAAAGAAGGAAAAAGGGGCGATTTTGCCCTAGGCATATGTTTAGACATAAAAGATGTAGACTAGTCTCAGATGGACATTACGTGAACCATAGGAAATTTGCATTTCCTTTAAACAGCTGACCATAAAAAAAATTTCCACCATATGATAATGATTTTTTAAACGGTGAACTAAATACACAGCACATTTGCATATTTCCATTAGTCTGATGAAACCTCAATTTTAAAAAATACTCACAGCAATCTTTGACAAGCGCTAAATCGCCACTTTTTGAAGTTTGTGTAAGAAACAACTATAAATTCCAAAAAGTAGCGATTTCGCGCTTTTCAAAGATTGCTGTGAGTATTTTTTAAAATTGAGGCCTGCAAAGCAGAATTAAAAGACATGCCTGCAAAGCAGAATTAAGCGATTTAACTCCCAGCTGCCGGCTGCTAAACACCGTTCTATACCCGCATCCGAGGCAACCTTCTGTCCTTTCTCCGAGGTATTCTCTGATTGGTCAGCTGAGAAAAGGAAGCTGAAGTTTAATTTTGCGTTCGCTGGTTTTTGATTTTACCATTTGATTCAGAATTGTGTCGGACTGTTTACTGTTGTTATTAAAACTATAATCTTATATTTTTATATGTCGATTGTGTTTATTTGTTATCAGCAAATCAAACCTACCTGACCTCGTTGATTTGCAAATTAAATCGACTATACAACAACAAACTCAGTTAAATTCTTCAGTAAAAATGGTTAAATAATAAGGATTAAATACCATAAATATTTTAACAATTAATTTTGAGATTACTCAATTTTGAACAAAAATTCAATTTTTTAAAGGGTAAAAGTTGAACAGTTTTTGTATATTTTCTGAAAACATAAAAATTAAAAAGATTTATTATACGCTCTAATTTGTTTTTGTTTTAAATGCGTCATTACTGCAAAATTTTAATTGGTCCGCTCATGTCTCTGTCTCTTATATAAATTTACATGGTCAGCCAGATATATCTTAACCATAATTCTATTAAAAATGGTTTTTATTTAGTATTATAAGCTTTATTTTACGCATACTATAATGTTTTCCATTTAAAAATGATTTTATGATAAAAATATTGATTATAAACTTACACTTAAATATTGTGTTTTTCGTTTTATCTTTACTTACACACATTTTAGAATCTAAAAAAATGTCATAAAACCAAAAACTTATTTAACATAATCACTAAAAAAAATGCTCCAGAGCTCCGGCAATTTTAAAGTGGAAGAAGCTCCAGAGCTCCGCCCTGGAAATGCGCAATTTAAAGCTTGTTTGCACTTGAAATATTATTTAATTATTTTATTTACATTTTCACGTCTATTTTCACGTTTATTTTTATCTCACAGGAGCTCCGCAAAACCGCTCTACTACTCCTAATATTATTACAAATTTAATAACTTTCAAGAAATAAGCTTATAAATTACGAAAATCCTCATTTAAATTTGCAGAAAAATTGTTAAAATTTTACGTTTTTAAAGATTTAAGTGACATAGTGTATAACTTGCACTGTTTTAACGTTCGAATCACTTTAATTCAAAGCCTACGAACGCAAAATTAATCTCAGTTTCTTTTCCTTGGCTGACCAATCAGGAAAGACCACTCTCCGGGAGAAAGAAATTGCCTCGGATGCGGGTATGGAACGGCGTTTAGCCTCCCGGCTACAATAACCGGGGAAAAATGTTAGTTGATTTGTTAGAGAATTGTGTTCACGTATTAATAATTTTGTTCTCGGATATTTCGGTGGGGCGTGGCGGCGCGACTGGAGGGAGAAACACACCATGCATGTATTTTTTATACTAGCTCTTTTATTTTTGCAGTGCAGTGGGTCCAGTGCATTTCTCTCTCCCTCCCTCATCTGCCTTAGGCGTGGTGGGGGTGCGTGCGCGCGCGCGGGGGTGCGTGCGTGGGTGCGTGCGCGGGTGCCACTCAGGAAGCACCTCAATTTTTTTTTAAAATAAATTTTTTCTTGGATTAAAACAAAAAAAAACAAGTTTCCTCCCATGTATGCAAAAAATCAACAGAAAATACACATCAAGGTACAAAATGAAAAGTAACTGTAGAAATATGGAGATACTTATAATCTTGCTTGCTTATAAATCTTATAATCTTGCTTGCTAATCTTACTTATAAACTTGCTTATAATCTTTAAATCTAATTTTGTAATTTTTATTGTTTTGTTTAAGGACGGTGTTTGTGAGGCGAAAATTCTGCGCGTCAAATTCGTCATCAGACAGGTGTGGGCGTTTAGTTTTTCATGGAAATTTTAATTACAGCGTGATGGTTAAAAAATCCGCAATTAATCGAAACTTTAGCGGAAATAAACACTATAGGTAAACCCAACGTGGCTGCAACAGTTGTTCGTTGCATTAAAAAATGCCCCCCATTAAGTAACCACTCAAATCACGAGAATCTGACTTCATTTTATCAAACAAAAAATCCGTATTAAATCGAATCTCATTGGCTGATAAAGTGACGTCAGATTCTCGTGATTTGAATGGTTATTTAATGGGAGGCATTTTTTAATCCAACAAAAAACTGTTGCAGCCACGTTGGGTTTACCTTTAGACAAAAAAAAACAACATGAAATTGTTAATTTATTCACGTAAATTTTTGGGGACTCATAATTTGACGCAAAATAACCTGCTCCGATTTGGGAGACACATGTAATTTGTGAAATATACAATAAAATTGTTTTGTTAGTTGTTTTACACTTAACAATGCTTTTAATTGTTCAAAACTTATTAAAATAAAATTTAGGAACACTTTGCTGTTGTGATTTTATAAAAATATTGTTTTGCTTGGCATTTTTAGTTACGATTAATTGTTTGATCAAAAAGTATTGAGAAACTAACTAAAGAATTAATCACTTCTTGGTTTTAAAATTTTTTAAGACAAAAAAAGCTTATTGAAAAAAAAAACTTTATTTCTAAAATTCCTAAAGCGTAAAAAATTTATAAACCTTTTAAAATCATTTATTAAAAGTGACAATAAAAAATTTAATTTAAGACTGCGACTAATAGTAATTTAGAATGACCTTAAATCTAGATCTCGCGTGCAACCTAGCTTAAATTTATAGGCGGCGCATCACATTCTATAAGGTGTTGGCAGGAAAAAACTTTCTGGTGTTATTTACGTTTTTTTAACTAAAATAACGTTCACCATTGTTGAATTATTTAGAAAAAATAGTCCCATTTATTTATTGTTTGTCGTAGTTGAACTGAATTTAAATATAAGCTTCTGGTTACCTACAGTGTACACTTACTTTCTGCAATATATTGTTAAGATCAGTTTATTTCTGTATGATACTTTCAGTTTTAAATTTAGGATTAAATTGAAAGCCATTTTAACATATAATTTAAGTAGAGCACTTAGCGAAATGAGGTTTAAATAATAAATTTGGACTTGATAAAAGGTTTTTTAAGAGTAAACATAAATAAAAATGTTAAGAGCATCTTTCGAATAAAATATAATTTACAAGAATGTAACAATTCGTTCACTGTAATTTGTTAAAAATAGAACGGATTTAATAATTTTTCTATAAAGAATAACGACAGAAATTCGTATGTACAGAAAGGTCTCACAAAAGATTGTAAAAGACGTAAAGGCCCGTTCACACTTACGCACAATGCACAATGCACGATGCATAATGCACAATGCACGATGCACAATGCATTATAGTACCTGTTCACACTTACGCACAATGCATAATGCATTAAAACGAATTTTCAGCCAAAACTATTGTTAAATACGGTTTAAAATGCTTGTTTCTCTTATTAAAAAACAAAACCTAACAAAAAATAGCGTTGCTGCAAATCCAGGTTGACAAAAAACTCAAATTGACCCATTTTGGGATAAACAATCCTGAATATTAGTCAACAAAGCTAAAACAAAACAAAATATAGTTCTAAAATAACTCTTTTTGTACTTATTTTTACATAGAATTATGTTTTATATCTGTGTAAACACAAACATATGTTTTAAATTTTATGTATAATGAAATGTGAAGTAGTTTGTTCAAAAATATTTATTATTTGATTCGTTTTTTAAGCAGAAGAGTTCTCAACGTACGTACTTTGCGAAAAAAGTACGTACAAATTTTCGAAGCGCGCTGCTAGTCGCACAAAACTTGGAACGCCGTTCCAAGTTCGATAATGCATTGTGCATTGTGCATCGTGCATTGTGCGTAAGTGTGAACACCTATTTTCGGAGTTTTAATGCATTGTGCATTGTGCATCGTGCATTGTGCATAAGTGTGAACGGGCCTTAAAAGAAGGCAGGATTACAACAGTTACCAAAAATACCTAAAAATTTGTTACGAAAAACAATTTGTGAACAAAAAACATATAAAAAATGAACTATAATTCAACAAATAAATGCATCATAGAATAAGCCGCATAATAATTCAATAAACCATAAACAAACTTAAATCTCCTTCCAATTTGACTCCCACATTTTGTCGTTAAAGTGTGACGTTTTTAAATGATAAAATTTAGGAGACGAATTGGGAGAAGATTTGCATTTTATTACAGGATTCATGAATTATTATTTAGTTTATTTTATATAGTGCTATAAATTTTTGTATTATAATGTAGTTTAGTCTTTTATATATTTTGTTCAAAAATTGTTTCTCGTAAAAAATTATGGAATATTTTTTGGTGTCCGATTTTATTCCGTCTACATTTTACTAATATCACTATGCAAAATTTTCTTCGAGACTTTTCTGTACATTCGAAATTCTGTCAAAATTTGCATAATTAAACTTTTAATTTAATAATATGAAAGATTAATATAACTTTAAATCTTTCAATTAAAATTCAAAACAACAATAAGTTTACATACTTGGACAGGTTTTCCGAAATCCGCGAAAATAGCTTGTTTTCTACATATTTTGACTAGCATAAAATTATCGTCCATCACTAGTCGTGGGTGTACAAAACTGTGGTGACTAGTCAAATAGAATCGCATTCTAATCTCGTCTACCGCATTGGCTTTTCGTGCCAAGACCACGTTTTCCACATGTGCGCAAGTTTCGTACGGTAAATCCGCGTGGGACCGGAATCCCCGCTTCATCCATTTGAATAACGCATAGAACGGATCCCAAAAGATTCTAAGTATGGAAAGCAACAGAAACCCGGGCAGCTCCTTGTTGTGCAGATAGAAAACGCGAATATTCGCCTTTGTATCGTCCGACAGAAGACTTGACAGGTAACTCCACGGTAAAAACATTTTTTCTACACAAAACAAAACATAATTGAATAAATAAATAAAATAAATAGTAGAATTATCCGAAATAAAAATCAGAATTATCTGCCACAAATTTAATACAATATGTCAAACTGAATTTTTGGAACTTCTGTAGTAAAAATTCTAAATAAAAACACGCGTTTGTTAATTTCAAGTGTGGGTCGGGCTGGACCCAAAACCAGTTAAGAAAACCAAAAAATTTCAAACGATCATTTATTTTCCCGGAAACTCGTTTTATCGCACTCCTTCTGTTGATAGGACTAAACAGTGATTGGACAACTAGACTGAGTGGTGTCACACAATTTTTTCAGTCATAAATTTCCAGGTTATTACTGATAAGAAGTGAATCTCACTTTGTTATCACCATTTATTTTTATTATAATTCTAGTCTCATACAAATACAAGCTTCCTTTTATAATTTTTTTCGGGTTTGTTTTTCATTACTAATTATAGAAACCTATCTTCAAGGTGGAACGTGAGATTTAAAAATGATCAATCGGTAAATTGCGCATGTTAAAGGAAAAAGTCTGAGTTTTTTTGTTTTTTTTTTGTAGATAAACATAAAATTCAAGGCTTATTTTAACACAAATTTTTTCCATTGACCGTTATCGAAAAAAAAGGGTACACGGTATATTCTAGATTATACTTCTTGGGGCCTATTGCATAAAGATTTTTGTAATTGTAAATTAATAAACGCATTTAATTTCTTCTTATTTTATTAATTAAAAAATACGTACGTAACTGTGGAATTTACGGAATTTACAAACATGTAATTTTTTAAATTCTAAACGCAATTTTATTAATATACTTAAAATAATATAATTATATTTATAATTATAATTATACTTAATATAATTAAAAATATAAAAGAAAAATATGCGTTTATTAATTTACAGCTGTAAATTAATTACAAGCAATTTTTATGAAATAGGCCCTTGGTTGAAGTATCGAACCATAGGTTCACATTTGTGCGAACTAAGATTTATAGGCAGAACATTGGATACACATAACTTCAAAATTTTAAGGGTTGCTGATTTTCTTTTAACGCAGCTATTGTATAAATGGCTGGTTTTAAGTAGATTTGAAAAAACTTTACTAAAAAGAAAACCATCTTAAGTACTTTACTTTTCTAAAGAATTTATATTTTCAAAACAAAAAACTTGGTACTAAAAGTGAGCCAAAACCAATTTTCGATTCCCAATAACTTCTTATCACCGCAACTAGCAAACGTTACAATGTTTTCGAGCTGTTTTTGTATGGTTGATTCTGCGAAAAATGGAAATCTATTATTAATTAATAACAAGCACAGCAAATGTGGTAATTCTGTAATATTCAATAACTTGAATCTTTATACTCTTAAGAAGAATTTAAATAAAAAAGTGTGTAAATCACTTCCACAAAACACAGCGATTTCAAAGTCTCGTAAATTACTGTCATTTTACAAGAATGCAATGCAGACTATTATCAAATAATTTAGGATATTTCGTCGTTACTACAGCGAAATGAACCACTCTCATTATAAAATACACGTCACTGTGACTCATTTTGTAGTTAATAGGGTCCTGTTTTAAATTTAAAATGAGTCACAGTCAAACATATTTTATACAAACTGTGGCTCATTTTGCCGTAGTAACGACGATTTATTTTTCGCAACCGCATCCGCAAAAGTTTTCATAATTCAACATTTACTTTTTTATTAGTTCCAAATTTTTCAGACGGAAACAAGATTTTACAACAAGTCCCAAATTTGTTATTTTTTAATTTAACAAAAAATTAATAGCGAGAAGTGCAATTTTTATCTTTAATTTCTTTTACACAAATAAAGAAATGAAGTATTATAATCCAGAATCATTCAAAACTTCGAGTAAAAAATAAAAAAAAAACTATTACAAATATATCACGTACGTATCTAACAATAAAGCAACCTGCAAAATCATATATCACGCTTGTTTTTCTAAATTTTTTTGTTAAAACCACACAATTAATCCAACTTAAATACCAGTTTAAAAAAAACTAAAATTGAACACGCTCAGTTTAACATCAAAAATATCAACACTTCGGCTGAAAAATTAGAACGTATAAGTTTTTTTATTCATTTAATATAAAGGATATTTTATTCAATGAAATTCCTTCTGGGCATTGAATTATTTAACTTTTCAAATAGTATGAGCTCAGAAGGGGATCAAACATTGCATTATTAAAATATTTATATTTGTTTTTTAACGTAAAGACATTAAAAAATTTTGATTTAAATTAAATTTATAATTGATCTTGAAAGACGAGTAAAACTTTTAGGTTGCATTAATCATATATTTTAAGATTGTTATTAACAGTGAAAATAATTATGACACAACATGCTTTAGCTTATGTATATGTAGGCAAATTAAACCTAGTTTATCTCGATGATGTACAGTATTTAATCAACTATTCAGCAATAGAACGATTTAAAATTTTCAACTAAAACGGTTAACATTAAAAGATTAAATCCTTATTTTAAAAATTATTTATCAAATTACGCAATTTGGAACAAATATGCATATTTTTAAGGGTTAAAGTTGACTAATTTTTGTATATTTTGTGAAAAGGTGGGAATTCTGTATTACAATTTGTTTTTTTTTAAGTCATACCTACAGAATTTCAATTGATCCTCTCATGTGGTACCCATATAAATATACTAGGTCAGCTAGTTATAATTAAACCATAGTTTAGTTTATTTCATAATATGAATTTTGCTGCGGAGAAGTTTTCACTTTAATTAAAAAAAAATCGGAATTTTTTTTTTGAAAACACAGCCGCCTTTTACCACGAATCTAAACTTGCCACATTTATGGAATTAAATGATTTTAACGGGTAAAAACTAAAAAAAACAACATTTCTTTAACAACATCTTTATCAGGTTCAAACCATTCTATTTTAGTATCCGGCGGACGTAGTTAACATAGAAGTCGTGGTTTGGGTATCAGTTTATATGACCATCCATAACTAGACGTAAAATAAGGCAGATTGTTTTTAGAGACAGAACGAAAATTAACCGTAACGGGATCAGAACCCTGATCTGAACTGCTGGGGCCGGTCCACTAAACGCGTGCTGACTACGTGCTATGTTAGCACTTTGTTTAAAACTCTTGATAATGTTTTAATTTCTGGGTTGCTTTCTCGAGAAATTTTATAAAAACCTTTGTCTGCATGGCATAAATTGATATTTTATTAATTTTGGTATATTTGTTATAAATATAAGCTAATAAGACAATAAGTCGTAGTTAAGGGTTAGGAAAACTCATAACTATAGGCACCTTGCACTGGAACTCGGTTAATACATGAATTATGCAATATACATAAGCGTCACCATAATGGATAATTTCCGTATCTCCTACTTATCTTTTGTAGTAAGCAGATCAACCGATCGAAAGCGCGTGAAATTTCGATCGGTTAATCTGCATACTAGGAAAGATAAGTAGGAGATACGGTATATTCATTATGGTGACGCTTATGTATATTGCATATTTCATGTATAAACAGAGTTCCAGTGCAAGGTGCCTTGCCTATAGGGGTTAAGGCTTTATTAGCTTTTACTTGAAACAAATATGCATAAAACCGTGTAAATATTATTTCATGTATAAACAGAATTCCAGTGCAAGGTGCCTTGCCTATAGGGGTTAAGGCTTTATTAGCTTTTACTTGAAACAAATATGCATAAAACTGTGAGAATTTGTTTCTTTTTTAGCTTTTTTTAAACTTATATCACTTGAGCCGTTAGAAATATTTCAACGAAAATAAAGGCAAGGTTTTGGAGCATTGAGCAAATTGTTTACGAAAAATTGTCAACATTGAAGACAAAAAGTTTGACTTTGTACTGCACCTTTAATTTTATTTTTAACCAGCGAAGTACTGGCATCAATGAAGTTCTGTACACCAAATATAAAAAACAGGTTCAAAGGTTATTTTTTAAAATTTTGTTTTGGGTTCATTTTGGCGTTTTCTATCTATTCGTGTAAGTTTTCCTTTTAAAATTTCCAGATACAACATTAATTCTAAAAAGTCAACAGCTTCTTTAAAATACATTTGGCACTTAAAGATATCGTATATAGGTCTGTTCAGTGGAACAATATTCATGTGCGTCTGACGATATAAATTAGCTGGTGGTTCCCGATTGGTCGGCGTGATAATGGAAAAATGCTTAAATCCTTTCAACTTTTTTGAACTGACAGACATCATTTCTGATATCACCTCCAAATTTTTCGCGTTAATCATTAATTAATAATGTCACAACAAGTTAAAGTATTTTTCATGATTTGCCGAATTAAAATCGATTAAAATGACACTTATTCCATAAAAAAATTAAAAAAAAAAACCAACAGATTCGTAACCACCTGGAAAATAAAAATATTTCAAAATACATTAAACAACGAACTGACTATGGGAATTTAATTTAATCGTGAAACAAGGATGAAACATTGATATCCGTTTTCTCCGCCCAGTATGGGGCACGAATAAATTCACGCAAAAGTACTAGAAATAGAAAACTGTTTTATTAAAACAAAATAATGCATCATAGTTTGGGGATTTCCCCCTCCTGTTCGCCCCCTTTTTTCTTACATAAATATTGCAAAAAAATGCGGAATGCAAAATACACAAAATACGTATTAATTACCATAATAACAATATAAGTTCTCAATTTTAATAACATATAAAAAAATGTCCCCCCCTCCTCTTCTTAAATCTGCTAATAATCTTAAAATTAAATTCTTCACGGTTTAAAGACAGGTGAATCAGATGTTATTAACGTAAATCCTTCATGAACTTGTTTAGTGGTATTTTTTTGCGAAACACGCACAATCTGTCTTGTGTTCCATTTAAAAAAATAAGCTGGCAATCTGAAACAAATCATCTTTAAGCTATCGTCCTTACTCTGGCACAATGAGTCAGAAGCGTCGTGAAATACTCGTAACTGTGACTCGTTTTATATCTTAAACCACAAATAATCTAAACAAAATGAGTCAGGGTTACGTACGTTGATTCTATAATTATTGTGACTTTTTGTGTCAAAGTAACGACAAAATCTATGTCTTTATGTTTGCAAGTATTTTCTGCACATTGAAACTTCATGTATATAGATACCGTATGAAAACCGTTCCAATAAACTACGGTTATTATATTATACTGTTTGACATATTTCCTATATTTCATCATCAAAGGCACATAAAATTTCTGAGATTTGTTGGGGATCAAAATCTTCATTTTTTGAAACTGAGCTGATGTTTTAATCGAATTTCAAATTTTAATACTTTAATCCAAAATTTAGATTAAATTTAAAATTTTAAATATTAATCAAATTTAAAATTTTGGGTCATTTTTTGGATTCGTACGTCTTTAACGACCATTTTACGAAAAAAAAACGATCGACATAAATCCCACCTTTTTTGTGAAAAATAACGGAACTTTACGTTGTAGTTAAATAATATCTCTAAATTTGTGGAAATTATTGAAGCTGAAGTAAACCGAGGTCTTACTATTTTAAATCCAATGCAGACACCCCAATTGAAGCTAGAGCTTTAGTCTTGAGCCTAAACTCCACATTTAAACAAAAAACGTTATAAAAACATTCAAATTTAAAATCGTGAGTTTGATATCCCAAATATCACAAAAACAATGTAATTTCGGTGTTTTTGAGAGTTTTTTGCAATTTTTATCAATGCAAATTATCATTTTTAAATTTTGAAGTAAAAAATTTATATTTTAATGTAAGTTTTGGAGATTTTTGTTTGTTAATGTTTTAACCAGATTTAAACGGATCAGAAAAATTAAAATATTTCTGTAAAGCTTAAAAATTTTTTAAAATTAAAAACTGGTTTTAGCGGTAAAAAGTACTAATTAAAAACCAATAATTTACCGGACCGTACTTTTAATTGACTATATTTTGAAAATATTAGAATTTTTTGTTTATTTTTAATCTTAAAACTGGTCCAAAATCACGCGTTGACACTAATTAGATAGTTAAGTATTATCAAGAATACATAATAATGTTGTTGTTATGTATTCTTAATAATATGAACCCGCTGCTGTTTAACCGCCCCAGATATTTAATTTTTAATAAATTTGCCTTTTCTACTTTCAGATCAATTTATAAAATTTAAAAAACTTAACTTTTAACAATTATTTTCATTATGAGAGTTAACTATTATAACAGTTGAAAAATAAGGAGCTTTTAATAAAGTTGATCACCGGATCAAGTATTATGATCCCGTTGATCCATTTTGCTCCACAATTTTAAATAAATTAATGTAAAACTTACAGGGATTTCCGCACTTACAATATTAGTGGATTCTAAATTTTAACGAACGCCTCATTGTTTTCGCCGAATTTTACAAGTCGTTTTATTTACAAAATTACTTTAAACTGGACAGTCTTGGATGCGTGTGCTGTGACACACTGTCTCCAATCTTCCGTGGTCGGAAGAAAGGTCACTTTATTCGATTTAGTTTTCGGAAAATTTGGTACAATTAAAAATCAGTCGGGGCTAAAAAAAACCTTACAACCCGACTTTTTTTATTGAAGAATGTTGAAAAACGTAAGCATGGAAAGTAACTTTATGCCACATGCCACTTGCTAAAAAAAGTTTTGTGATGTTTCCCGCCCACAAATATCATACTCTAGAGTCCAGGCCATTTCAAAAAAATACATTTCACATTTTTGATGTTTTAAATAGGTTTTTAAAAAAATTGTTTACAAAAAAATGTGGAAAAAAATCTATATCTATTAATTATTTAGTAATTAAAACAAAAATAAGGCGGAATTTTAAGAAAGGAGGAGGAATGAGTGCTTCTAAACTTCGAAAAGCACCGGATAATATCAGCCTTGTGTATTTTTATGTATTAAAATATTAGTTAACTCTAAGTTTGAGTGATTAATTAAAGTACAAAATATTACATTTTATAATAATCCCCACTTGAAATAAAATTTTCAGGTTAGTCCCAATGCAGACTTTAAGCAATTTTCTCGCTGAAAAATCTGCCTCCTTCATAGGCGTGTGGAGGGCAAAGTTTTGGGGTTCGTGGGGTTATCGCTTGTTGATTCCGTTGGAGGGGGGTTTCCTAACGGTTTTCCTAACACCATAAATTTGTGGCCGAAATTAAGTCTGACACACTACACAGTTTTAAGAACTAAAACACACAACGCAGACTCCCTTTTCGGCACATATAGGTTTGGATTTTGTTTTTAAAAAATTGCTGTTTTTTTCTATCAACGATTTTTTTTTGTTTTCGGTCATCTTTACATAAAATTATAGCCTTGAAAAATGCTTCAAGAATAGAGCAGGAAAAAAGGGGCGATTTTTCCCAGGGCGTATATTTAGACAGAAAAGATATGGACTAGTCTGAGATGGACATTATGTGGACAATAAGAATTTTGCATTTGGTTTGGGCAGCTGCTCACTGAATAAAAATTTCTACCATATGATAATGATTTGTTTATACATTGATCTAATCACACAGCACTGTTGCATTTTTTTAGTCTGATGAAATGTCAATTGAAAAAATCATACTCATAGTAATCTTTGACAAGCGCGAAATCGCCACATTTTCAATTAGAAGGTTATATTTATATTGTGTAAAAACAACTATAAATTTGAAAAAGTGGCGATTTCGTGCTTGTCAAAGATTGCTGTGAGTATGATTTTTTCAATTGACATTTCATCAAACTAAAAAAATGCAACAACTTTGTGTGATTAGATCAATGTATAAACAAATTATTATCATATGGTAGAAATTTTTATTCAGTGAGACGCTGCCCAAATCAAATGCAAAATTCTTATTGTCCACTTAATGTCTATCTCAGACTAGTCCACATCTTTTCTATCTAAACATACTCCCGAGGACAAATCGCCCCTTTTTTCTTGCTCTATTCTTAGAGCATTTTTCAAGGTTAGTCTACCACTTTTTTGAATTAAATTAAAAAATAGCCTAATAAACTATAGTTTTAGCTGAGCAATGACATATGTTTATAATCATTCTGTTGCCGATATATACTTTTTTAACAGTTTGAATATTATCAATAGAACACATATTATTTATGAATAAAATTAAGTCCTAAGAATTATTGCGCAATTTTCTACGATTTCCAAAGAACCGATGTTTTTTTTTTGATCAATCAGTAACAAGGGAGGAATACTGGTTTTAAAATATAAGCTTTTAAGGCTTAGTCTCAGTGTGGCGCTCCCGCGCCACCGATGATTCATTTATAATAAAAATAAAAAATAATAATAAGAAGAAGATGAATTTAAATTACAAAATTTACTCTCGGTGTTTAATTATAAGTTAGCGCGGTGCAGTGGCGCTCCAGACAAAGTTTACCTACGTGCACTAAATATAGTTGGCGCGATGGCGTGCGCCAATGATTAGATTAAAAAAAAAAGGTCATGCTTAAATCCAGAACAATATTTCCTTACTTCTGTCTAAAATGGACACTATAGTGAAGTCTCTAGATACTTAAAACGAAGTACCAAAGTCTTACGCAGCTGCTGCTAAGCAAGGAATCGCTCCGTCTCAGACACCGGTATATTTCCAATTTAGGAAAATATTGTCAGAAAAGGAGATGAAAACCCAAATTATTATCTCAAACTTCGCGGAAAATGAAAAAGAAACTCCGACCGAGCTCTTCTCCAACCTGAAAGATGTTTTCTTCGGCTTCGGTATGACAGAACATTGGAATCTAATCTAATGATTGCAAATATAATTTTAAAAATAAAAATAATAATAAGAAGAGAATGATCAACACAAATTACAAAATTTACCCACGTTCTCTAAGTATAGTTGGCGCGGTGCTGTGGGCTAAATTGCAGTGTGGAACCCCCGCACCACCGATAATTGGAATTATATTTTTGAAGTATTATTAATAATAAGACGAAAAAGATGATAAACATGAATTACAAAATTCACCAGGTGCTCTAGTTATAGTTGTCGCAGTGACATGGGGCTAAATAGCAGTGGACGCTCCCGCGCCACCGATGATTGCAATTATTTTTTTGGAATAAAAAAATTAAAAGAAGATGATGAACATAAATTACAAATTTTATCCAGATTATCTGAATATAGCTGGTGTGGTGCCGCAGGGTTAAATCGACACGTTAACGATGAAAGAATATTAATTTGAAGATAATGAGCGTTAGAATTATAATAATAAATAGAAGAAGAAGAACATAAGTTACAGAAAAATTTCCCAACTTCTCTAATTATAGTGAGCAATATGAATCTTAACGAAGAA
>JASAMX010008478.1:0-17056 GCA_030248175.1 Microlaimidae sp. YZB2_3
CCCTGACCCCCTCTAGAATTTGAAATCTGACACCCCTCTCCCCTCGGGAAATTTTTAGGTACTTTTTTTTACAAAACCGTGAATTTTCTTACAAAAACGTGAATTTTCATCACATAACATATTCATGCTTTTGCACCCTTTTTATACCAAAATATCGCTTTTTATTCAATAAAATGTAGTATTATCCTATAAAAAGAACAATTATTAAAGTTATTATATGGTATAAAACTGTTTTGCTTTGGACACCGGACCCCACCTGACTCCCCTCTAGATTTCAAAATTTCGCACCCCTGGTCGACCCCCCCCCCTAAAAAGCTAGGGGGGGTCGGGTCAGGACCCCCCTGAGACCCCTCTCCTAAAATTCAAAATTCGATTTACCCCAGGTAACCACCCTACTAGCTTCCCCGACCGTTCTCATCTATGATTGTGCATATTTAAAAAAAATTAACAATTATTAGTTTAAAAGTAAAAAAATTTCATTGTATATATGTATATAAATATAAAAAAGTCCGGCACCACCAGACTGGACTCAAAAATGACTGGATATCCGGCCCAAACAGTTGTCAGAAAGGCTCAAAGTTTAAATGCTAGATGGGACACCGACCCTGCTCCTGCCCTTTTTATATGCCTTGGGGGAATTCACGGAGGTCCAAACCTTTCTCCCCCCAGGACTCTCTTCTAGGATTAAAATGCCATCATAGTTTTTTTACAATTTCACTTAAAATTTAGCAATAGAAAACTTTAAAAAAGTTCAGTAATATTAATTAAAAGGAGAATTTTGTTTAGGAGGAGAGATTTTAAGTGTAAAAATTTACCCTTCAAAATTTGGACTTGAAAAAATGGCAGAAGAAGAGAGGTTTGGCCCTGAGGAATTGCGGAGATTAAAGGCAAACAACGACGAAGAGAGGAATTCAGATAGCGACTCTTCTTTGGACTCCGAAGTTAAAAAGTATCTTTATAAATAGCGTTTGTGACTTGTGAGAGAAGGCCTTTTTTGATTAAAAGATAGCGACTCTTTTTTCGACTCAGAAGTTAAAAAGTATCTAAATTAATAGCGTTTGTAGTTTTGAAATTTTATTAAAGCTAAATTCTTTTACACTGAGATTATTGACGTACCGTTCGCCGTCAAGAAGAAATTAAAAATAAACGGAAAAATTTAAAAAAACTATATAGTAAGTTAGATCTGTGCGCGGTCTGGAAATTCCTCCCCCTGTATATTAGTGGCTGTGTGCCTCCCCCAGTGTATTGCCCCCCACGGCCAAAAAATGAAAAAGTGTCCAAAAATTATTGCGCTATTTTTCCTATTGTGACGCCATCATCGCGAAATTTTTACAGTTTTTAGCCTATATTTCAATGCTTTTTTCAGCCATTTTAGACCTATTTGTACTTAAATTTCGCTTTTTTTGTTCTTTTTGTGTTTTTTTTTCTTTTTTCCCTTTCTCTCCTGCTTGCCACCCCCCCCCGTTTAAAAAAATTGCTTCCCCCGGTGCCCCGCATTTTGGAATTGCCCTCCCCTTCCCTAATAAAATCCGGGGGGGGGGCAGTGCACAGGTCAGGCAGGGACGTAACCAGGGGGCGGGGGGGGGGGGGCGGCCGCCTCTCCCTGAAACGGTCTGACAGGGGGAAAAACAAGGGTAGTGTTAGGGCGGGGGGGCCGCCCCGCCCCCTCCGAAATGGTCGCCAGATAGTAAAATTTGGAGATTTTCAGAGGCTAAATTTCAAAATTTTCTAGCGCCTCGCTAATCGCTCGGCGCCAAACTTTAAAATAATTTTAGTACCCCAGTGGACCCCCCAAAACCAAAAATTTGTTCCGTTTCGCTTTACTCAGCGGTCACTTTCTATAGTATACATACATATGTATCTCGTTATTTATGTTGCCTGATGCTAATGTTATTTCAAAGTTAGTACAATAATTTTTATAAGTAATAAGTACTACACAGAAAGTAAAACAAACAATCATATTGGTTGATTTATGTACCTCCCCCCTCCTAAATTTTCCTGCCGCCTATAGCATTGGCTCGGATTTTTTTCATATAGGTAGGTACCCTAGAAAACATGGAGCCGAGATGCTGCTCATGTGCTTTGGTTTACAATGTGGGTTTAGCCAAGGGGTCTGAAACTAACGTCTCTAAATTCCTTTTTTGTAAAATCCAGGCTCTGTCAATGTGTGCTTATGTAATTTTAACTAAGAAAACATGTTTTTACCACTAAAAACATTAGATAATAGGTTATTAGGCCAAAAACAGTGTATTATACAGCTTTATCTACGTTTATCCCTGCTTTTTTAACGTTTTCAAAAATTAGGGGGCGCTCCGCCCCCAAAAAATTTCGGGGTGGGGAGGGGGCGGAGCCACCCCCCCCCCCGAAATTTTTTTTTGTACTACAATCCGCCCCCCCCAAAATGAAACTCTGGCTACGTCCCTGAGGTCAGGACAGTAGTAATGTAACCAATAATTATTAAATTGCGTCATGTGTTCCCCCGCACGTGATATTTTTTGAAAGAATCAGTGGTTACTTTGAACATCCAAACATTTCACCCTGATGTAATTCATCTTTAGTTTGTTGTAGTTCAATCGTTGCTGTTGTAAAAGCAAAAAATAATTTATCTTAGATTACAACCAGTGTCAGAATTTTTGCTTTTGAAGTGCCTTTAGAAAAAAGAAGCAGTAAAATAAAAAAAAACAAACACATTTTTAAAGGAAATTTTTTTTCAAGCGGAACCAATTTTAGGCGGAACACAGAAAAGATTCGTAAATACGAAATCGGAAAATTGCGCTATTTTTACGCTGTGGTGGAGTGTGAGAGTGTGGAAACAGCTAATCACATTTACGTCAATTGCGATGGAAATGAGTACGAAAGCAGCGCGACTAAGTTGGATCTGAGGTACATACATTACAGATACACGTACCGTATAAAAGAGTAAAAAAGAAGGTATTTCGCTTAATACGCAAGGCCAAACAATTGCACTGATAGCACACCCAAACACTCCGCATAGTATTTATTTTTTATAGTTTTAAGAAAGATCGCGATAGGTAATAAAAGTTGGCCTACATTTTTCAAGAGAATTCCTGTATTCTCCTATTTTAAGCTTGAACCGCATCATTGTATTCATTAACCGTAACCCTACTCAGGGAAGTTTACGGGTTTCATTTTTTTGGGCAGGGGCGGATTGCAGTACAAAAAAATTTCGGGGGTGGGGAGGGCTCCGCTCCCCAAAATTTCTAAGAAGGAAAAAAAGCAGGGATAAACGTAGAGACAGTTGTATAATCATAGATGTTTTGGAGGGACAGAGCGGTCCACCCTTTACATGAGCAGGGGCGAGGGGTTGGGGGGATTAACCCCCCCAATTCTGAGAAGGTGGGGGTTTAACCCCCCCCACTCAGAAGTGGAGGGGGGAGAAAAAGCTAACCCCGCAATTTTGGAAAAATGAAGAAAAAATGTCTTTAAAATGACTTCTAACTGCCCCCAAACTTAGGTTTTGAGGTCAAAATGAATGTTTTAAGCAATAAAAAGCTCAAAAATACTATAAAAAGGGCTTTTTGACCTAAATTTAGCGTTTTTTACCTATTTTTCCTTCAAAATCGAAAAACGATATGGGTAAAATGCACTCCAGAAAAAAAAAACGATATGGGTATTTTGCGTTTCTTGGATTTTAACCCCCCACCCCTAATTTGGGGTTTAACCCATACATGGGCACGGGGGGTTGGGAGGGTTAACCCCCCCAAATTCTGAGAAGTGGGGTTTAACCCCCCCCACTCAGAAGTGGGGGGGGGAGAAAAAGTTAACCCCCCCCCAATTTTGGAAAAATGAAGAAAAAAAATGTCTTTAAAATGACTTCTAACTGCCTCCAAACTTAAGTTTTGAGGTCAAAATGAATGTTTTAAGCAATAAAAAGCTCAAAAATGCAATAAAAAGGGCTTTTTGACCTAAAATTAGTGTTTTTAACCTATTTTTCCTTCAAAATCGAAAAACGATATGGGTAAAATGCACTCCAGAAAAAAAACGATATGGGTATTTTGCGTTTCTCGGATTTTAACCCCCCCCCCCCCTAATTTGGGGTTTAACCCCCCCCCCACTCCGGACCAACTTGCCCATGTATGGTTTAACCCCCCCCACTCCGGACCAACTTGCCCATGTATGGGTCCACCCCCCTAAAGCCAATATTTTGGATGCCCCCTCCCCCCTTAGAAAAAATTCAGGGGCCCCCCTCCCCCCCAAAGCTTGAGAGCGGTCCGACCTGACCCCCCTCTAGCGAGGCTAACCCCCCTCACCCCTTCCGACCAATTTAGAAGTATAATTTTTTTATTTACTGTCAAAAACATGGTTTTTTAGTTAAAACAGTGTTTAAATACACTTTTTAGGTCTAAATAGGCTGTTTTAGTATATAAAATTCATTATTAAACCTAAAAACACTTAAAATATTGATTTTAATAAACTTTGTTAAAAAAATTGGACCCCCCTGACCCCCTCCTAAATTTGAAATCTCGCACCCGGGGTCCACATCCCCCTCCTAAAAATCCAGGGGGGTCCGGACCCCCCTGGACCCCCCTAAAAAATTTTTGCCTTCCACCCGGGGGTGGACCCCCCTTAGCGGACCCGACCAAAACATCTATGTGTATAATCATTCATAAATAAACACGGTCACCTAAGCTAGGGGGTCTTTACCCCGAGTAAATATCATTTCAAAATCTAGGGGTAGGCGGTTAGACTCCCCGTGGCTTTCTAAGGGAGGCGGGAGTTCTTCCCTCCAAATTTTCGAATTTTGTACTCCTGCCCTTAACCATACATGGGCACGGGGGAATTGGGGGGTTTAACCCCCCACTCAGAAGTGGAGGGGGGGAGAAAAGGTATTAACCTTTTCTCCCCCCTCCACTTCTGAGTGGGGGTAAACCCCCCAATTCCCCCGTGCCCATGTATGGTTAAGGCAGGGGTACAAAATTCGAAAATTTGTAGGGAAGGGGCCTGGATGTGTTTTTTTTTCAGGAGGGCGAGTAAAATTTTGAGGCTAGGGAGGTGGATGCCACTCTACCCCCTCTCTTGTTCTTTTATGTGTATAATACACTGTTTTTGGCCTAATAACGTATTATCTTATGTTTTTAGCAGTAAAAACATGTTTTTTTTTTAATTGAAAATTACACAAGGAGACATTAGCAGAGCCTCGATTTCCAAAAAAGGAATTTAGAGCCTTTTCAGACCATAGATAAACAGGAAGAGAGGGTAGGGTGGGATCCACCCCTCCCCGCTAGCCTCGAAATTTTGCCCCCTCCTCCTAGAAAAAAATCTAGAGGGACCCACCTCCCCCCAAATTTTCGAATTTTTTACACCTGACCCACCCTCTAGAATTTTAAATTTGACCTCCACCCCCCCCCCCTTCCCACCTCCTCCCGTCTTAAGAAATCTTTAAGTACTTTTTTTATACTAAATTTTCTTCCAAAAACCAAAACGTGAGCTTTTACCAGAAATTTACATAAAAGTTACCGTAGCATATAATAAAAAAACTTTTTGCCATAAAACTTACAAACGGCAGTAAAAACAAGTGTTTTGAATTGTGTTTTGTACTTTAATCATGCAGCTTGGAAAGTCTTTTGCTAGAAGTGGTATGGTCGTACACTAGCAAAAAAATATTTTAGTTACGCAGCAAGCGTATAAAAACTCAATTTCTACAACACCAGATTACCAGAGTCGTTTTCTTGTTGTGTTAGTGGTTGGTATATTATTATTTGAGTCACAAATGTACTATAATTTTTATAGTCTAATAAGCAATAGCTTCAACAGCTGCAAAAAGAAGTTTTTTATAATTTGTGTCATTGTTCAGGTTATTTTTTTATTTTATTATTTATTCTGTCGAAAGACAGGAACATATTAATATTAAGCTAGTTATTAAGGTTTATTCCCGACGATATGAAGTTTGACGATGCTGAGCCGCGGGATGTGGCCTCGGAAATCGGCGATCTTGGCGCCTACGAACCCAAGCACTTCGCCAACACAGCCCTCCAACAGACCTCCGCCAGCCTGACCTGGGATCGCGGGGACCCCTCGCGCCCCCTCGCCGCCGCTAAAGCCTTCGCCAAGGTTCAAAACTGGGAGGAGCTGGATATGAGGTGCGTTTTCGATTGGTTTTAATTTCTCCGTTGTTTTTGCTGCTCTCTTTCCCCCAGTCATACATGATAAAAGTGAATATGGGGTGGGGATCCACCTCTAGCCTCAAATTTTTGCCCCTTCCCACATAGACGAAAGTGAAGGTATCCCTTTCCCAAATTTCCGAATTCTTTTACACTGACCCTCTTTTACATCCGCATCCGCGGACATCCGCATTATTTTTGACATCCGCATCCGCGGATTTTAAACACACATCCGCGGTTTTTTTATATCGTTTTTTTTATTTCAAAATTAGTTTAAACTAACACACCCATACTTGAGCATGAACCGGAAAGCTAGGGGGTGGCTACCTCATATAAATGGCCCTTTGAAAGCTAGGAGGGGGGTCCAAGTGAGAGCTCCGTACGCCCTAGCTTTTTAGGGGAAGTTGACCCAGGGTATGTCAGTTTGAAATCTAGAGGGGGTCGGGTCAGAAGGGGTCCAGTTTCCAAACAAAGTTTTTTTAATCATCAATTCAAGTTTTTTAGTACTAATATTTATGGAATTTTATACACCAAAATAGGCTTTTTATGTATAAAAGGGTACCAACAAAAATACTGTTTTTCACTACAAAAACGTGTTTGCAGCAGTAAATTTTGACCTAGATTTATTTATACCCAAAATTCAGCTCAGAAAGGGGGGAGGGGGTGAAGTTCTAGAGAGCGGTAGAATAGAATGTCAAAATAAAAGAATTTGGGGGAAGGGGGCCTCTAGATTTTTTTCTAGTGGGGGGTGCGGTTCCGAAATAAACCGCATTTGTTTCCTACTTTTTGCCACTCATTCGAATTTTCGTCTCTGGGATATTTTGAAATATTATAATGCTTTATAATTACAATAAAATATATTTTATGTAAGTAAACAAAAACTATTTTTGTTCTGTATTGCAACTGGTTTTTTATTAAACGCTGTGAAGAAGTGAAAACTGTCTTGTCCGGTCCGGAGAGACCTTAACCACATTGTTTTTCGTAAAAATAAATAAAAACCGCTAATTTTAGTTCATAAAGAATTTTATTACATTTTATGGTTTGAATTGTTTTAACTACTCATGTTTACTCAATCAATCAATCAATTAATTTTTATTTTGCCATGTAAATATAATGACAGGAAAGACACAAAGGCTAGTAAAAATACTGCACTTAGACTTGTATCTACCTATTTAAACACATATAAATAAAATTATAATAGCATAAAAAACAAATAACGTGCCTCCTTACTTAGTGATGGTGTCGGTTAAACCCTTTTTTGAATTTGAGAAGGACAGTTAACTCCCCAACCAGACTCATATAAGGAGTACGGTTCAGATTTTTAAAAAGGAGGTTGAGGTTGGTTTGGCTGTAACTTTTCCTAACCTTTTCCGTTTTTACCCATCTGGTCAAATTAGGGGGGGGGTTAAAATCCGAGAAACGCAAAATACCGATATCGTTTTTTTTTCTGGAGTGCATTTTACCCATATCGTTTTTCGATTTTGAAGGAAAAATAGGTTAAAAACACTAATTTTACGTCAAAAAGCCCTTTTTATTGAATTTTTGAGCTTTTTATTGCTTAAAACATTCATTTTGACCTCAAAACTTAAGTTTGGAGGCAGTTAGAAGTCATTTTAAAGACATTTTTTTTCTTCATTTTTCCAAAATTGGGGGGGGGTTAACTTTTTCTCCCCCCCCCCCACTTCTGAGTGGGGGGGGGGGGGGTTAAACCCCACTTCTCAGAATTTGGGGGGGGGTTAACCCCCCCAACCCCTCCCCCCCGTGCCCATGTATGGTTTAACGTACTACAGTGTTTTTTTATAAATAAAATAATAATAAAAAAAACCGCTAAAACTTTTGATCGTATCACGCTGTGCTAACCCTGTATTCTGTACAATATGTTTTGATGTTGTAAGTTACATTATACAAACAACATTTCCTTCATTGGGATCGCGGTTGCCTTGTTGTTTACCACTCGTGAAATACTACGTATTAGTTTTTACTCTTTTTGACAAATATTTATTTGCTAAATGTAATTATGTACCGGATTAAGACCTGTGAATGGTCTGGAAATGCTCCTTCCGCTTTATTGGAGGATTTGCCAATTGCCCCCCGATTTATTGCCTCCCCCCGTTCCGTTTTATTGCTTTCCCCCCGCAAAAAAATAAAAAAAGTACCCTAAAATTATGACGCCATTTTTGACCTATGATGACACCATCATCGCGAATTTTTTACCGTTTTTAGCGTATTTCAATGTTTTTTAAGCCATTTTAGACCTATTTTTACCTTATTTTTGCTTTCCCTTTTCCCTTTTTTCCTCTTTTTTTCTCCTTTTTTTCTCATTTTTCCCCTGCTTGCTCCCCCGTTTCAAAAAAGTTGCCCTCTCCGTGCCCCTCGTTTTAAAGTTGCCGCCCCCCCCCCAATAAAACCCCGGGGGGGGGCAGTGCACAGGTCTGCCGGATTAAATTAAATATAATTATTAGATATTATTTTTGGAAAATAGTATTTTAGTAGGTACTGTTATTTTAAGTATTGTTTTACTATTTTTTAGGGACTATATAGCTTCGGATTCAGACAGCAGTGAAAACGCGAAATATTCAGAAAATGCTGAAAATTCTAAATATGCAGATTTAATAAAAAACGTGCTTAAAACCAAAAGTGATCCGTTTGCAGGTATTTTTATTTAAAATAATATCTTTTTCCTTCTTTTTAAATCTAAAAAAAGTATTTTGTAATAAAAAATTCTTGTGTGGACTTTTTTAATTTTATGTACACGCTTCTAAAAAACGTGTTTTTAATTTTTAATTTTTGTTTTGTGTATTTTATAATTTTTTAGACGGGACTAAGTTAACGATTTTAAAGTGTTGTTTTTTAAGGCGGTCAGTTTGTTGAATAAAGATAATTAATAAATTTTATAAAGTAGTATTATTATTTAATAAAAATTTTAACTTAGCCAAAAGCTGGGGACCATTAAAAGAAGAAGTTAAAGATGATGAAATGGAAACAAATTCGCGACCAGAAGCATCAAATGGGGAAGAATCGCCATCCGATAGCGGACAAGGAACTGCCAGTGATAGCGACGAAAGAAAGAAAAGTATATAATATTTTTCTTTGATAATTTTGGATTATTCAAACAAAAAACAAGTTAAAAATTAAAATGCAAAAAGCGGATATATATGAAGACAATTACAGACCTGTGCATGGTCTGGAAATGTCCCCCCGTTTTATTGGAGGATTTGCCCCACCGCCAAAAAATGAAAAAGTACCCTAAAATTATGACGCCATTTTTGACCTATGATGACGCCATTATCGCAATTTTTTTGCAGTTTTTAGCCTATTTCAATGTATTTTAAGCCATTTCAGACCTATTTTTACCTTATTTGCCCTTTTTTTCTCCCTTTTTTCTCTTTTCCCTTCTTTTTTCCTCTTTTTTCCCCCTGCTTGCCCCTCCCCGTTTTATTGCCCCCTCCCCGTTTCAAAAAAGTTGCCCGCCCACGTTTAAACCCCGGGGGGGGCAGTGCACAGGTCTGCAATTACTGTAGCTGAGGGGGGTCTTTAATACCGGTACATTTCAAAATATAACAGAGTTGTGACCGCCCCCCCATTTAGTTTTCTTTGTGGGGTCAACCCAGTGTAAATTAGGGCGAGGGGTCCAATTGTTGTTTTTGTTTACAGAATTACAAACATTTTTACACTATTCGATTTTCGTTTTAAAAATAATAAAACGTTTAAATAGTTATTTAGTGCGTAAAAAGTGGTATTCAGGTGTAAAATTACTTATATAAAAAGCTGTAATAATAATAAAATATTGTTAAAAATGTACGTTTTGGATGAAAAATGTAAAACAAACTTGTACCTTCAATTTTTTGAAGAGAGGGGGGTGGAGGACGGGGTCAGATTTAAAAATTCTAGAAGGGTTTCAAGGTGAAAAATCCGTCATTTTTGGGGAAAAGATCCTTGATTTTTTTTCGGAAGGGGGGTGGAAGCCAAATTTTAAAACTGGCCCCCAATCTAAAAACGCGGACCGGCATCGCTGTTCAATAATTAATATTGTATTATTAATGGGTAAGTTACTCCTTTACAGTGTTAAACGCAACACAGTGTACATTCCCTATTTGAGACACCATAAATGCAAGGAAAAGTTTACTTTCAGCTGTTTGGCGTTAATTTTTAAGACTGAAGACTGTAGGTGGACGGAAAGGTTACGGGTTTACCCCCTCAAAAATTCGAAAACTTTCATCAATCACTCTTCTAAGATTTACCGTAAGCAGAGGGGGACGGAAAGGTTACGGGTTTACCCCCTCAAAAATTTGAAAACTTTCAACAACCCCTCTTCTAAACCGTAAGCAGACCTGTGCACGGTGTGGAAATACCCTCATAGGTGTTTTTTTTGGGGGGGGGGCAGAGGGGTCCACCCCCCTAGAGCCAAAATTTTGGACCTCTCCCCCTCGAAAAAATTCAGGTGGCCCCTCTTCCCCCCAAAGCTCGAGAGCGGTCCGGCCTGACCCCCCCCTAGCGAGGCTGACCCCCCTCCCCTCCCCCCCTCCCGACCAATTTGGAAGTATATTTTTTATTTACTGTCAAAAACACGGTTTTTTAGTTAAAAACAGTGTTTAAATACACTTTTTAGGCTTAAATAGGCTGTTTTAATACATAAAATTCAATATTAGACCTAAAAACACTTAAATTATTGAGTTAAAAAAATTTTGCTAAAAAATTGGACCCCTCTGACCCCCCCTAAATTTGAAATCTCGCACCCACGGTCGACCCCCCTAAAAAGCCAGGGGGGTCTGGATCTCATTGGACCCCCCCTAAAAATTTTGGCCTTCCACCCGGGGGTGGACTCCCCCTAGCGGACCCGACCAAAAACACCTATAAATGCCCTTCCCATCCCCGAAATACTGATGGCTGTGCCCCTCCCGTTTTATTGCCCCCGCCCAAAAATAAAAAAAGTACCCAAAAATTATGGCGCCATTTTGACCTATTATGACGCCATCATCGCAAAATTTTTGCAGTTTTTAGCTTATTTCAATGCTTTTTAGCCATTTTCGACTTTTTTAGCCATTTTCGACTTATTTGTACTTAAATTTCACTTTTTTATTCTTTTTTTTCCTTTTCTTATTTTTTACTTCTTTTTTTCTCTTTCTTCCCTGCTTGCCCCCTTATCTTTATCGCCCCAGACCTGTGCAGTGGCCCCCGGGGTTTTATTGGGGGGGGGCAATTCCAAACCAGGAGGGGGATGGGAGCGCAACTTTTTTGAAACGGGGGCAAGCAGGGGAAAAAGAAAAAAAAAGAGAAAACAAGGCAAAAAAGGAACAAAAAAGCGAAATGAAGGTAAAAATAGATCTAAAATAGGTTAAAATGCATTTAAATAGGCTAAAAACTGCAAAAATTTCGTGATGATGGCGTCACAATAGGGAAAACATGGCGCCATAATTTTTTTGGGTACTTTTTTATGTGTTGACTGGGGAACGCCATTCCTCCAATACAGCGGGGGGCATTTCCAGACCGCGCAGATGCCTGTGCGCCCCCTCCCCGTTTCAAAAAAGTTGCCCCTCCCCCCTCGTAAACCCCCTCCCATTTTGGAATTGCCCTCCCCCCAATAGAACCCCGGGTGCAGTGCACAGGTCCGGCGAAAACGACTGCTCCCCATGGTCCTTCAGAATTTCATAGTACCCGTAGTAAAAACGGTAACCACCTCATTTTGTGTCGTTACCACTACTTGTGGGTTAAAATAACTTTGTATTTTTTGGTTTTTAGGTAAAAAACTGTCCGGTTTTAAAAAATACAGACTTGAAAAGAAAAAGCTACGGCTGAAAGAGCGCCAAACAGAATCCTGTTCTAATGTACCTGAAAGCGGTATTAAAGTAAGTTTTAATTATATAATCACTCTTACTGCAGATGAACTAAAATGTTCTTAAAAAAGTTCTGTTATTTTTTGCTTATAAAATTTTTGACTGCTACATTTTATACCATAAGCGGGAACCTCTTTGATTTTTGAATGAAGGGAGGGGTATTCTCCAAAACCCCATTTTCAGCATTTTGAGCACAGCCTGGGGCCCTCCAAAATGGTTTACTAGACACTCATAAATTTTAAGCGGGGAGGTATTCAACGGCGAGAAGGAGTTATTCTTTTATCGGTCGACAGCTTCCTAGGGTTTGACCAGTAAGTATATCCACAAAAATTTTTAGAGAAGACTGCATTTTTTAGAGAAAACCCTTATTATAGCGTTTTTAGTAAGGGTAGGAAGTGCCCAGAGCATATGTGGACAGCCTCTCGGGTTTTACGGGTGGGGTATACCCGACCCCTGAAATTTGGGGGAGTGTCCCAAAATTCTTTTGGGGTATACCTCAAATACCCCATTTTCACCGTTTTTAGTACTGGGGCCCCCTAAATTTTAGCGGCGGGGGGTGTCGGGTATTCCGTGTCCGGGGTACCCCAAATTTAAGGGTGGAGAGGGTGTCTGCAGTAATCGGGATTTGGGGGTATAACCATACATGATCAAGTTGATCTGGAGTGAGGGGGGAGGGGGGTTAAAGTCCGATAAACGCATTTTACACCCATATGAGTATATATGGGTATAACATAACCCCTCCAACCCCCTCCCCCTGCCCACCTATGGCTCATAGTAAACTGTGGTAGAGTTATAACAAAGGTGTGGGACGGTGTGACGGTCCAGATTGTTTCAAAGAGGCTATAAACATTGTTAGGCAGGCTCCCGAATTTTTTTTCGGGGGGAGGATAGAGTATCCCCGACCCACCAAAATATGGAAGGAGTGTCCCAAAATTTTTCTGTGTACTATCTAAATACCCTTTTTAAGAGTTTTAAGTAGTACTGGGATGAAATCCCCAACTTTTAAGAGGGTTGTCCGGGCTACCCCCAAATTTAAGGAGGGGGGGGGTGTATTGGCAGTTTTGGGAGTTTTTCTTGGGGGAAATATAGCCCCTTCTGCCCACTTATAATCGAAAATTTAAAGCTTTCCTAAATCCCGCCCCAAAAAATAGAGTGTTTTAATAATGAAATAGCTAAAAATTAAATTTTTGGCACATATATCTATTCCCTTTCCGTAAAAAATCCTCCCTATGGAAATATTTTATTAGATTCTAACCCGCTAAATTAAATTTGTTTTGAATTTAAAGCTGTTTTGATTTAGGCGGATTCCAGCCTGAGTCTGTTGACGGGCGGGGAACATGAGGAGGGCGAAACCGGGCGACACTTTAATCTCAAACGACTTTTGGACGCGGAAAAGCGGGCGCATAAAAAAGGGTGGAAAAAGAGCAAATCACCGACGGCCGAAGAAGTAACGGAGGACAATTTTCGAATGAACCTGGAGGATCCTCGATTCGCAGCCGTGTACGAAAATCACAATTTCAACATCGACCCCTCGGAGCCTGCCTACCGACCCACGGAATGGATGCGACGATTGGCGGAGGAGAAAAAGAGGCGGGCGGAAAAAACGAGGCGGGGTCCCGATGGGCCGCCTTCGCCAGCGGAAAAGAAGACTTTTAAAGGCGCTGTAAACGGGGTGGCTGGAATGGGGTCGGCGGAGAAGGATAGCGTGATGGGACTAGTTACTTCCTCCCTGAAAGTTAAAGCGGAAAAGTGGAAAAAAAAGAAAACGAAGGCGTGATTATTGACGAATGGACGATATGAAGCGAGGGACCGTCCCCGGATTCCTTCCCGCCAACACCAGGGGTAAGAGTTGTCGAATTAACAGGGAAAATTTGAACGGGGTGAGCAGAGGATAATTCGTTTGGACTGATGACTTTCTCACTAAAGGAGAAGTGAAAAAGAAAGAAAACGAAGGCGTGATTTTTGTAAATGGACGATATAGAACGAGGGTCCGTCACCTCATTTCCCCTCCAACACCGAGGGTGGGGGGTAGGACTGCAGGTGAAGGACACCCTGGATGTACGTGTGAGAGAATAATTCGATCGGACTGGTGATCAGACTGATTTTCTCCCTAAAGGATAAAACAAAAAGAAAAAGGTGGAATTTGGATTGTTGACGCATTAAAGATATTAAGGCGAATAATAATGCAAAAAAACCCGACAAAATTCGATATCACTACTCAATCATTAAAAATTTAAAATTTGAAATTGCACCAAATGTATGCTGACGAGAAATCCTACAGTTTTTTAGTAGTTTGGGAAAACTAATAATACACATCGATATACTTTCGTTTATGTCGTGAATTGGTTTTTGAGTTAGCATTAAATTAATAAGCACTCTCTTTGTTAAGAAAACGATCTAAATCAAACCTTATGTTATACAAAATTTTTAGTTAGTATTTACAGGTGAGAAAGGGGGGATGGAGTCCACCTGACCACCACCACCCCTAGCCTCGAAATTTTGGGACCCACCCCTAGAAATTATTAAAGTTTTAAAGTATAAAAGTATTAAATTATTAAACAATTATTAAAGTTATTATGGTTTAAAACTGTTTTGCTTTGGACACCGGACCCCACCTGACCCCCATTTAGATTTCAAAATTTCGCACTCCGGGTCGACCATTCCCTAAAAAGCTGGCGGGAGGGTCCGGCCCGGACCCCCTAGGACATCCCTTCTAGAATTTAAACTTCTATTTACCCTAGGTAACCACCACCCCCCTCTAGCTGCCGGGACCGTTCTCACCTATGTTAGTATTCAAAAATTGAAAACTTAAAAATTAGTGTTGAATTTGATTTAATAGTTTATACTATTCTTTTAAAAGTTCTAGCATAATTTTGTGTATTGTAATTTTAAGTTTAAAAAACTTATTTTTCAAATGTTTTTAGTACCTAGTTCAATTCAACTAGTTTTTTTTGCAATATTACGTTTGCATACTACAAAACATGTTATGTAGTTTAAGCTTAAATGAAGTTGTTAGATTTTTATTAATGAAAATTGTTATCATTATAAATTTTAGAGCAAACATTTGTGTTGTTGTTGTCGGAACCTTATTTAAAGTTAAAAAATAAATCACAGTTACAATTATTTTATTTAATAAATCTAATTGTTCGTAGAGTTAAAGTATTACTCATTTATTTATCATTGACTTTTCACTTACATCAACAGCAACAGACGTCAAAATATAAACTTTTTGTTGCCACAACACATTAAGTAATAATTTATCGGCTATGCTTCAATTTAAACCATAATTTTATACAATGTTTTGTTGATGATGTATTTTGCTAGAATAAAATGATGATGTCTTAAATATAAATTACCTTTAAAACCTTTATACCTTTAAACCTTTAAACCTTTAAATAAACCTTTAAACCTTTAAATAATCTTTAAATACCCTTTAAATAACCTTTAATAACCTTAAATAACACTTTAAATAACCTTTAAATAATCTTAAATAACCTTAAATAACCGGTAAATTCTTCTTACTTTTGCTTATAGTCTTTTTATTATACCTCATTAAATATCCTTTATTTTTATTGTTCTCTCTGTATTATTAAATATAACCTCACATCTAATCCCTAAAATCCTCTGATAGGGGTGGGGCTTTGACTAACATTCTACATCAACAACAGTGCTGATATAGGGTGGTAGGCGGTAATATGGAATATCCATGGCCGGCCCGCTTCAGCTTTAAAAAAAAAAAAAATTTTGTTTCACACATCATCATCGTACAGCCCTCCAACCATATCTTCTAATAAAATTATTATGACAAATAAAATTAACATAAAAGTGGGTGCAAAGCGGAGCCTAGCGCCAGAAAAAAAAACAACCTAAACTTTCAAGAGTGTTTAAAGGGAAGAAGTCTGGTAAGTGGCCATAATACCACGCAAAATAAAAGAGAAAAGAAATATAAATAATTAAAAAAGATTTTTTAACGTTTAACAAGACAATAAATTACAATAAAAACTATAACCAAATTGCACCAACAGCAAAAAATAATTAAAAAAGTCTATTTCAAACCTAAATAATTGTTTACATTTTAATTCTTTTATTTTTTAAAACAATTTGTCACTAGCTTACTGGTATCACCAAAAATAAATATAACGAAAAAAAATGCAACTTCTGTATCTGAAGTAGCAACAGCGTAAGCCTTCATAATTAAATGAGGTAATTAGCACTCAAAATGGTATAATTTTAAATGTGATCTGAATTGAAATGGATTTGTTTGTTTGTGCGAATAGAATTAAAGAATATACTTAATAAGGTGTGCTGCCCCCCCCCCCCCCTGGGCTGGGGGGAGTGGTTTATTGGGAGGAGGACAATTTTTTGAAAGCAAGCAGTGGAGAAAAAAGAAAAGGACAAAAACAGCGAAATCTAAGTAAAAATAGGTTTAAAACAGTTTAAAATGCATTAAAATGGAAAAAAAACTGCAAAAAATTCTTGTTTATGGCTTCTTAATAGGTCAAAAATGGCGCTATAATTTTTGGGTCCTTTTTTAAGTTTGGCGGGGGAAAGGACAATATATTTGTAGGAGCATAGCCACCAATATTCCGGGGGAGCATTTTCAGACCGTGCACAAGTCTACAAATAATAGCATACGACGGTACCATTTTTATACTGGAATTGCGTATTTTTCGTTGTATTACATTTTTTATCACTTACAGGTTATTTTGTGCGCTTTTTGTACGAAAAAAAAGTTTTTGTCAATAAAACTTACTGTGGTGCGTGGTGCCCATAACCTTTCAGGAAAAAATACGGCACATTTTTCGGCATAAAGTCACTGTGCGATACCAAGTAGGAAAGTTAATAAGCGCTTAGTGCAGGGGGTTCCTCCCCCCACTTCCCTCTCCCTTCCCCCCAGATGCCAAATTTTGGCGTTCCCATTCCTTTCACCACCTCTCTCCCTCAACCCTACCCTTCTATCAACTTCAAAAAATTTCAAAATTTGGTCTTTTTTGGTAAATTCAACTCGTAAAATAGGATAACTGTTGGTTCACAAGATTTATTTTTTCCCTCAATTAGTGATGTTAACCGGAGCTCCACTCCGAAGCGACCCCTGTAGTT